>LYUA01002066.1:124486-135812 GCA_002093875.1 Calopteryx splendens | reverse complement strand
ACGTTTACTCCTACCTCTAGTTCTTCCCACGCCTCCCTACCCTTTACTCGACGTTTACATTTTAAAGCACCATTGATAATGGACAACCCTGTCTTTACTGCCTCCTACTGCCCACCTTGTTTCTCCATCCGCTGCCCCCACCTGTGCAGTCTGAGACATGTGCAGGTTTAGGATAAGTCTCCTAACCCTCCAATCTCCTCCTATCTTTAGCAATACCTTCGTTAGGTATTCCCAATGCACTCTGTTAAACCCCTTCCAGAAATATAAAGACGACAAAAAATGCTCATTATACTCTGTATTCCTTTCTATCAGAGACCTCATCACTGCTATGGCGTCACGTGTATTTGTACCCCTCCTTAAACCAAACCCTCTCCCAAGTAATCGTCTTCCTTCCTCTCCATCCTCTCATTAATGATCCTGAGTACTACCTTTGGTGCATGAGAAATTAAACTAATTGTCCCTTAAGCCTCACGTACTGCTGTTTTATCCGTTTTTTGGGGGAATTAACACTGATCTAACAAAGTGCTTTGACCATATTCCACCCTCATACATACGGCGATCTACCTCATAAAAACTCATCCTTCCATGTTTCCCTAAACTCTTTAATAATTCTACAGGGATACTATCTACCCCCACGGGATTGTTTGATTTCATTTCCTTCAGTGCCTTCTCTATTTCACAACGTAGTATGCCTGGGCCTAAGCTATACTCTTCGACATCATATTCTATTTTTATTTCAAAGCTCACTGGCCTAATGTATTTACCATAACACATTTATAGGCAATAAAAAACTTTAGAGCTTGATTTCATGTTTTATTGCACGCAGGATGTGAGGTCTTACTCAACCTAGGATCAAAAAAGCAATAATTTAATTCGAAAGCACAGAAAACCCTGTTCATAAACCAAAGAACATCATTCAATCCTTTGGCCATTTTCATAGGTATAGGTACCGAAACAGTTACTCATTATCACGGGACATGGACTTATGTTACACGAGATAGACTGAATCATATTTGTTCTGCATATGCTTCGCTATTTTCCTTTCTCCTATTATCTTTCTCAAAGAACGAAGGATTTGAATTTACAAGCGGGAACGATTTTTTCTCTTTCATTGACCTTTTCAAGAGTTACACAACGATTAATACAAATGCCTTCGTGACAGTGACGCACAGTAGGGATAAATTTAAAACCCGAACAAATATATTCAAGGATGAACACAGATTGTATCAGCACTGTCACGTTGTTGAATGCCGAGACCACTGACGTCTTGATTGGTGTGAACATCCCCGAGTCGTTTTACGATGATAGAACTCAGATACGAGAGACATTCGATGTTTAGAAACGGCCAACAACATTAACACTATTGACCTCCGTCATCAATGATTTTCTGTATTGATATATGTAATCGCCGGTCAGTAAAATAAGATGAAAATTTAAACCGAGCATAATTTAAACAATTAAACTGCCCATTCCAAGATAAAACTGTGAGATCTGTAACATTTATGACATATCAAATCATGACCAGGTTACTTCGTGATATAGGTACCTAAATAGACTAACAATTGACATAAGAAGATAATAACAAATAGGAATATTAATTCATTAATTATTTTGGTCAAACAAGCCCAACTATCTTCACGAAATATACACATAATCAATCAAAAATATCAGGAATACGAATGGAAAACAAAGTTAAGTAGTGCATTGTCACAGAACAGCAATTTAAAATTGATCGTTGTGTGTCACAACATTTAAAATGTGGAATAATCTTCCGAGTGAAGTAAAAGACACGTGCTCTCCCGAAGATGCTGCTTGGAAGACTGGCAGCGGAAATACACGCAAAGAGGCACTTAGCGGGTGAAGTTCGTACTGCTACTAGTTTAGGCAGAATATTCAAATTCTCGAAAATTTTGGTTAGCACCTCGTAATACTGATTTTTGTGCCAACACAAAATAACACGAAATAATCGACGGGACAGTGCCAGATCAAAATAAAGGTTTAGACACAAAATTCGGGGCTAACTCACGGTTTTCAAAATTCACGGAGAATTTAAGAATTCATGGTTAGGTGTCCACCCTAATTAAACATCACAGTTCCTCCTCTGCTTAGGAATACACTCAAGCTCCGAGCGCATTGTAACGATGAGACGGTTAACGGTCGATTTGCTTATATCGGCAGGAAAATGTTATCAGATGAAAGTTTTACATAATTGGCAGTCGCAATACGGTAACATAAAACTGTCTCATCGCCTCAAAACTCTGGTCCGTGAATTAAGCTTTAGTGGAAGGATATTGACGCGCAGAATACTACATTTTAAGATTACTACTAACGCAATTACTGATCAGAAACAAAAGAAAGTCTCAGGAAAAGATGGAATTCTGCTGATCGCAGAGAATTGTTTTTCGAATCGAAAATCCAGTGGTAAAGTTAACTTAGTGGATGCTGCAAACGACGTTCTCTGTTGACCGCGATTTAAAAAGACTCGAACACATTCAACGCATCACTACCGGCATACCTATTGCATACATATAAGTAGAAAGCTTCCATTCGATATTCGAACGTTATCTCCCCTCTTCTGATGAAACAAAAAACACTTTGTTGAATGGTCAGACAAGGCCAGTAATACTATTTCAATTAAAATGTTCTTAGCGTCAAATCGTCTTCTCCGAACTACATACTTCAATAGAATCTCCAATTGTAAAATCCGAATAAAAATTTGTCACGCACACGCGTGCAGCTGTAATTAATAGGTACTATTTCATCCATGATAACTCTGAGACGGAAGGTATATGTATTCTTACAAGCCCTACCAACAAACACTATTCTGGACCCCTCCGCATATGTATTTACGACTTTACAAAATGGAAGGAAAACTGGAAAAAAAGCTTAACGTACCTTTAACCTTACACATTTTTGACGATATTTTTGTAAGTCTGCATTTCATGCCTCGCGTACAAATTCTAATCAACAAATTTGGTAATTGTAACAGAAACTTAATTGACAGAGCTTCACATCAAAGTGCACCATACGAGAGTAATTGAAAGTATAATGATATCGTTACCAATTCTAATCCTCGCACTTAATTTACATTTTTGTAACACTTATACGCAATCATGCACTGCTTTTAAAATGTCATTCAAGAAAGAAACAATTGTCTTTCAGAAGGGGTCAATTTTATTTCAGATTTATCAATTTCATTTGATATAGCATCAATTGTATTTCAGAAATCAATATTTGTATTTTAGAAAACGTAATTTGGCAAAAATTCATTTAGGTCTCATTGGAAACAAATATATTTACTATGCGTCACCCTACTTTCGATCCTCGTTCACTTAATTAGCCCAATAGTGCACCGTTATTCTCATTCTCTCGAAACGGTTGACACATCCCTCACCTAAGTTTAAACCGATGCTGCGCTACGTTCTCTTCCTGTTTAGATTACCGCATTCGTGAGAAAGGTTACAGCTCGACCAATCAGACACCTTAACGCTAATCTCTTCTCACGCGACTAGACGCGTGTTGCAAAAACAGAAATTTATCACGGCTTCCTACCCCGTGACAAGTATTGAAAGGTATTATCACTTCGGATTATTTTAGAAGGCCAAATGACCTGAAAGTACTTGTATTGTGTTTGTTGCTGAGATATAGTGGTTTACAAGTATGGCAAGCATGCAATAGTGAGATTTTACGAGGTCTTAGATGAGAAAATGTCTACCTAAATACGTTCGTTTGGTATCATTCAGCAATGTTTTAATAAGTGAATAATCGTGATGACATTTGTGGGGGATAGCTTTAATAATCCTTGTGCAAATGAAAAGAGGCACAATCGTAAAAAAAATAGATGGTGCTGAGTTTTACCTCCAAATTTTTATTGTTTCGTAACCTTATCGACGTGTAATGGTTCCATTTCTGTTTACAAGTAGATACTCTAATGAATCGGTGTTTTTTTAATATGTATTAGAAATAAATCAGGAGGATTAAATACATTTAGGAGTCCATAGAAGAGAAAACGATTGAATCATACGGGGAAGTTTTAATCATCATTTAGGGACCTAGATTTCGTGCGAGTGAAAGCGATTGCGAAAGCTTCATAAGTTCTCACATTTCATGCTGCTGAGAAAATAAAATATAATCTTGAGCGAAACATTAAGGTTAATTTAGAATAAGTTTCTTCACCAGTGGGGAAAAAAGGGGAGTGGATTGTGAACAACGAAACTCTAGACCAATGGTCGTGGCTCGCCTACACCAGCTTTTTTTCTCGCTTCTAATTTTAATTAGTGTGCTGCGTATTCTCCTCATCGTAATCAATTCCTTTTTTGTTTTTTTTGCTCTGAAATTTATAAATTGTGCAGCTGAAAAAAACGTTTATAAGCAGCCTTGACCCTTGCCATGGATTTCATTTTCCAAAACATTTATTCGTAATCAAAATAGGCGAAGCAGCATTACAGCTGTTGAGAAAAATAAATGAAATGGTATGAATTTAACTAGGAAACTTGAGATTTTACACATGCTTCCTGGGACGGATTTCTGGGAAATAAAAACCGAAGCTCGTAGAACCGGAGCAGTGTCCACGTTTTTAAGATTCCCGGACCTCTCGAAGGGATCCACGCATGGGTGACCCAGAATATGCCACACTTGCGTGAGTATGCCTACTATTATATCTTCACTTCGTCATCAAGTGGACAAATTACTTTGCTAGTGTACGTTGCATGCATGGAAACATGATTCGGTCTAAATAAGAATTAAAATTGAAGCATGTTTAATTAATTCCTTGGGCTGAAAGAAATAAAACCAAATGATCCCTTTATTTATGCGGAGTGGTTGTATAGTGAGAAGAGCACAGGGTTTCTAACCGGAGGACCCGGTTTCGACGTGCACAGTGGGAAATCGCAGACGGTACAGGGAAAGGAACTGGCCACCTTATGTGTGAATTTCACAGACGCCGTTGGGCTTAGGGGTACTGGGTGAGCTCTACCCCTCTTACCTACCAAACCGACCTTCGGGTCGATTACTGCGGTGTGTGATCGAGTTTAAAAAAGAATAAATATTATGATCGTTTCCTCGCCGGTCTGATTCTATCCGTCGCTCACGAATTTCACTCGTCTCTCGTATTGGCTTAAGACGATGATGTCAATTCAATGGTTTCAGAGCCCAAGAAGCCCGAATCTGATCACGGATTATGAACATACGAAACAAATGCAGTGCTACGTTGCGCGGCATATGCGATTCGCAAGCGAGGGACAAGAAGGAGAATTTTTGGGGACTGGGGTGCTTAAGCGAGCTTAGACCACGGAAGTCCACGCGATCGTTGACGATTATGCGCCTTGCCATTGCATTTACTCAGGAAATATTCTCAATGGAACAACAGCAACATTATCACACCTGGGTCTACATTCTTCCATGCAGAAACCAATGGAGGTCACCTGGTCCAAAGCCAATGATTTTTTTTAGAAAGCTACCTCACCAATTACCGACGTTGAGGCAATTGGAGTAAATGAGCAAAGGCTAGTTCAGTAACAGAACTTCTATGATCAATTTAAGAGCACCATTGTTGGTGGAGACAGTGAAAACAACAAAGTACAAATCCATCATACTGCAGCCTTAGAAACGGAAAATACGCTTGATGGACGCAATAATAATTAAAATTACTAACCTCTGAAGTACGATTGATACTATCCGTTATATCATTTATTAATCTGAAATACGAACAACTGATACTTTCCGAAATACGAGTCATTAATCTGAAACACAATTGATATTTTCTGACATACAACTGAAAAAGTTGTATATTGTTTTGTTATCCATTTTCACACATTCCAACACAGTTAGATTCTATGATAATATCATCCTGCTAATATTAAGAACTTGACTATCGCGCGAAGGTCCGATGAAATTTACTTGTATAAAATTTACCTAACATCTCGATAATATCCAGTACTATGTACTGGTACGTATTAATAAACCTAATTAACTTACTTATACCGATATCTAGAATTAATCTTGGCTCATCGAAGAAACGTTTGAAAAATGGAGAGATTACGCATATATTAAAAGCAAATGCTTCCCATTTAATAATAAGTTACTGAAGCCTGTGTTCAATACAGTGACGGCGAAGACTAAAAACATATAAATAAAGACCGAAGAAAATTTGGACTGGAAAGATTAGGTTACCGTTTTCATGGTGGTCGTATCAATGATCTCTTTAACCATTGAAGTGAAACAATCAATATTTTTAGCTATTAACTTCGTCTTTTATGTTTCATAGAGCACGATGATTTTGCAATGAAAATGGCAACCGTGCGTTGCAAAGGGCAGTTGAGTTAGACCTAGTCCAATAAGTTAACTTTACCGAATGTGCCCTAGTGAAAACAACTTGTGTTCGAGTGGCATCCATATTGAATGAAAAATAACGAAAACGCACACATTTTTGCAATACCACCGTCAACTGAAACAAATAAAAATTAAATCAGCAACTCAATCAAAATTGTACCGTTCACTTAAATAGAAAAATAAAATTCACGGTCGGTGGAATACAGCATGGCGGAACTATTTCATTCCTTCTATTTACCTTTTTTGTCATAACCATTATGGCCGACAGGCGCCAAGTCTCGAGCCTTAAATGTTGAATTCTATTTCGTTTACAAGGGGCATAACGAGGACGGTCACTAAGTGCAACGCAGAGAATGCCTAAATGGGACATATAACACACGAATATTAATAAGAGGCGCCAAGTTGAGCGGAAATAATAGGAGTCATACAGGAGCCTAAGAACGCACAACAAATAAATTAACGCCATTGAAATACATGCGCTTCTGCAATACTGTCTACTGGGAAATCAATTCCTTCCATGATTCCACGGAAAATACCAGAGCCGAGCGAATGCATTAGATTGGTCAAGACAAATATGAGTTAAGGGTTCGCAATGTCACGAGTTAAAAAAAAACTCATTGTAAAACTCAACTGGGAACCGAAGGAAGTGAGGCTCGAAATTCGCTGTCGCATTGAGTCGAAGTTTTAGGTCATGTACACGTTCGGTCGGTAATGTAATCGGTACGCCACTCAGTTCCGGCACAATACTTTTGATGATAGACTCGTCACAGACGCACAAAGACAATCAATACAGCCCCCCACGCCAATAATAAAGACGTCCCAAAAAACAGGACAAATGAAAAGCGCATACTGCGAAAAACACAAAGAGGATTGTCGCTATGAGGAAACTGCAAACATCATCAAAACATCACAATCTTACACATTATGGCATTCGTTCGTGAGCAGAAAATCTCTTAACCGAAATCGCTCCTCACAACCTTCTCAGCGCAATAGAATTGCCTTTCCACTTTCCTTGAACGGCTAAGTCGAAACATTCAATAGTCGATTTACTTAACTCAAGAACAAAATATATACTCAAATGCATGGGGACGGTAGCCGTTTGCTGAATCACCGAACTAGAACCTGTGGGTGACTGACATGGCAGTAAGGATTGCACGGGCATTTATACAACAACACAGAGGCTATCGATGGTCACAATACATGCAGCGTATGTTACTCCACAGAATTTACATGCGCAGAAGTCAACGGATACGGATGGCGGTTTGTTGTGGAGTTTGAAAAAGACGGAAATGAATGAACTTATAGATCAGAAAGGGTGCTGGGAAATTTTAAGGAGTAGTAAGCGACATCGAACACTTAGAACACATACATCGCACTTCTGATAACTTTATGAAAACCATTGAAGTGATCGTATTTTCACGGTAACTCGAATGCTAGTCAAGGATTCTATGAGCATACTTGTTTCGCAGTCGCCTTTCAAGAATTCGGAAATTCATTTCTACAATGTATTGATTAGTTCTGTACCTAAAATATGTCTTGTCAAAGGTACGCTTCATCCACGTTCGCTCAATGTTAGGCAATAAAACCGACTCCAGGTTCATCCCAGTACACGTTACAATGACGGTGACAGAGACAAACCTCCAAATTCAATGACAGAAAATTCAACAGACAACTGTCCGTGAAATACAATTGCGCCGATGCAACTGCCATTTACTTTAATTGAAACATATGAAGGGCAAATGGGGACATTTTGCGATGCGGTGATTCGAGGGGAGACCGTTCAGTGAAACACAGACGCCTTGAAAATAAGGTGGACACCTACTGTTTATGTGGGCCACAGGGTCAAAGGGAAGGTGTTCAGCGCCCCGAATCCCCACTGACGGCGGCCAGCGGCGAAAGCATCGAAGAGATTAGAAAAGCAGCGCCTAAAAACAAGACGAACAATGGCGTCGGGAGTGCATTTCCCGGAGGAAATCGTGATGAGTGCTCCCCGATCATCATTTCCGACATTCCGTCGATATGCGGAGGGCGGGCGGGAAAACCTTTGTTGGCACAAATAGAGCGAGAATATTTCGGAATATCTAACGGAGGGTGATATGTATAAACCAATAAAAAAACAACATCATGAATTCACACGATGGCGCGTGATGGGCAAAGTATGGAGGAGAAACCAGTCGATAAATGAACAAAACAATTCGTAACTCGCTCACCTACGATTGGTTTATTCACGGGACGGTCGCACTAACAAAAGAATCAATCTCCTCATTTACCTGTCGATTCATTTTAACACCATAACCCATCGTCTATATCCTACTTCCAGGAATTATTTTAATTTCGATCAGGAAAATTACCATAGGGGTAAACAAAAAGAGAATTAAAATCCAGTTTTATGAATTTACCTATATTCAGTCACCATAATTACTTATTACTATATAAAGTCCATTTTAATTACGTACTATTATACTCCATCATTCGTAACGTCAGGGACTGCCTATTTGTATCTCCCTGGAATAGTCCCGTTTTAATGAATCTCTGCTCATCAAGCCACGATTCATAAACTGACAACAAGGAGATGAAATAATGTTTGAAAAGTGGTATGTTGTCTTTGACTGACCGTGAATGCCCCGAATTTTTTGAAGAATAGACCTAGTAGAAAATCTTATAAGTACTGAACAAACAAATATAATGAAATTTAATACTGTACAAAGTAAGAATTAGTGTAGCATTAAAACTTCGCTAGCAAGGGTGTCTGATTGGGACATATTTTCCCAAACCGGAAACAAAACCTTAACATTTCCCATTCATATTCCTTTGTCACTTCATAGACACAGTAACGACTTCTCACCCTTCCCGGGCGACCATTCATCTTGGGCTGAGGGACATTCCTGAGTAGAAGATAAACTGGGTTCACGAACGCAAACCATGCGAAGCAATCGGATCCATTTGCAATACTTCTTAGAGGTCTCTGAATTCTATATATCATACCTATTACATATCACCCCCACATTCTATATACCATTTCCACTTAACCTCTTCCATTGCTTAATGCGGTCTTTATTTGCTAAGCCCAAAAAAATTATTCCCAATATGTTTATGCCCGAGCTCTTCCCGTGAACCAATGATTAAAGTTCAGTTTCCCACCACGCACTAGACTTGTTCACGTTTGCCTTTTGTTACATTAGCCACAACCTCTAGTAACTTCACGGTGTCACGTAAGGGGAAATTACCAACATCTTGATCCTACACACCAAGCATGCATATGCTGTATTAGGTATAATATATCAACGGTCAGTTCTTATTTTAAAAAAATTATTAATATAAATTCATATATGTCAATCATTTAACAATGGTAAGAGTATGCATTGAATGAAAACTGTTTGAATTTCTCCATCCTTAAACAAGTTAAGAAGAAAATAATTGCCGAGTCAAGCCATAAATATGGTAGAAAAACTAGAATAACATAAGTTTACTTTGAACAGACAAAACAATTCTCAATCGATATGGAGGTATCCTTAATTTTGAGATAATTATCATATGGAGAAAATAAATTGGGCACAGAGAAAGAATAATGACTACGTTTTAATTATGGTGTGAGAAGAGCTGCTTAGTGAAGTGTATAAAAGGCAGAAAAACTAAGTGAAGTTAATATTGAGAGGTAGTGGGATGCAATATAAAGAGGGAATGTTAGGTAAACGGAGTAGAGGAAGAAAGATAATAGGCTTGGACATGGAATGAAGGCAGGTGGAAAGTACAGAGAAGGGCATGTTGTAGGGCAAACAAAAAGAGGTTCGCGCGAAACGTAGATGCATGAGTTTTTTTGGGATCGTCCAAAATATACCTTCAGTAGATTATTTTATTAGAATTATTTTTGATAATATTGTGATGGATACTAAAAAAACTAAATAATAATATTTATCTGAATACTTTCATTACATACATACGATATCGGGCAACCAAAGTCGTCTAGCTAATGTGCTCGATTCAATAGTTAATGGGAATTTCTTTCGGATGAACTCGATCTAGTGATACAAGGTATAATATGACACAGAAGAATATTTAGTGACATAAATTCATTGTTGATTCAATGGGAAAATAGTAACTCCATAACTAGGCACTTCATCACCTTTAAGAAGGCAAAAAGAACTATCGTACTCGATCGGTCTTATCGGCACACTAATACACGAAATAAGATGAAACAACGAAAGTACGACTACTTGAACGTAATTTCTACGCGAAATTGAAATTGATAAGTTGAATGTTGATAAATTTTGATTGTTTCCCCATTAAACGTTATTTTCGTCACTGATTCGTGATTTCTACTCGGGAATCAGTTTCGCAAGTGCCAAAAGAGGGAATGAAAATTGCAAGGACTGAGGAGCAGGCCATAATTAACTGGAATGAGGAGTGAGTGAAACTACTCGTCACCTTGGCATACGACAGTCGAGGGGGTATGATTTACCACGGCGTGGGCTAAATTTACCGTCCCGGATCAGAATCGGGGCCTTTTTTGATCGTCATTATATTCCATTGAGTTCAAAAAAGTCTTAAAAAACACTCCCGACCCTCCCGAAACAAAGGATAGAAGACGCCCATTATGAAGTCCAAACATCCGTATCATTTATTGGTCGCATCCCACCCGTTACGTACTCATGGGTACATTCCGCCTTACATTCCATCCCCGCGGACGGACGTCGAGGGCATGCCGGGGGATTGAAGGGGTGGGCGGAGAGAGGGGGAGAGAGAGAGAGTGTCGGGAGAGGTCGGGGGGAGGGAGGGGAAGGGAAGGGACGGAGGGGATCGATAAGGGTCCAGGGGCGACTCGAAAAGAAATAGCCGCCCCACTTAAAGTCTGCTCACCTCTCGGGAGGAATATATGTTTGCGTCTGCACATGCATAATAAATGAACGAGCTGCCTCCTTCGCACCCAGCGACCGGGCTCGCTTTCCATTGAACTGACCTCCACCCCTCCCCCCCCCACCATCCCTCCCCCTCCGAA
>LYUA01002066.1:107483-119849 GCA_002093875.1 Calopteryx splendens | reverse complement strand
ATTTTTTCTATGCTTATGTCGGCCACCGCCAGTGACTTTTATATTTATAATCAAAGTACTTGAAGAATTTTCATAGTATAAAGCATGGAGAAAGCAAGTTTTTTTTTACCTATATACATAATTTAATCTTCTTAAATTTCTTGTAAAATAAGTCTTTTTTTTACATGAATTGGAAATTTGTGAGTACTTCTTCTAAATCCATGTTTACCGTGGAAAAAATAAATATTTATAATATGAGATAAATATGTATAATATATATAATATAAACACTTAAGTATACTGCAGGATTTGGCTACTTTTATGGTTTAAAAATTCTTTACTTTTTGAGAATTTTCATTCGAGAAACTCACTATGCATTGTGAATGTAATTAGAGTATCAAATACATTTACTGTAAAATTAAAGCAGGGGAATCAAAAACCTACATTGTATAGACTCACCTCATTTTATCTTGTGGGAAACAGGTGTAAGAAGTGTACCTTTAACTGGTTTAATAGTGTGAGGGGAAGGTCTCAATGTGTCAGGTTTGAAGGATGCTAGAGTAGTACATTTGAATCTGACCAAGTACTGCTTATGGTGTACCTCAGGGTTCAATCTTTGGGCCTGTGTTATTTCTAGTGTCAATATTAAGTTAGCTCTTTATTAGAAGATTGACCAAGTCAGTAATGTATAGTATTTAGGTATTAATGTAGATGAAAACTTAAGTTGAAAAGTGCATTTGCAGAAATTGAAAAACTAACTAGTCTCAGCTCTCAGAAAATTCTATTTATGAAAAAAACGTTTTCTTCTTAACTTCATCAATGGAGCAAATTATGACAATACAATACCATCACATCTAACTTCCCAATAACCAAGTATTCTGACAGCACAGTTGAAAAAATACAGGTCATTAATAAGGCTTCATATTTATGCTAAATGATTTACAATATAAATCAAAATAAAATTTCATAGTCAATGAGTATAGCTCTACCAATTACAATCAAATATTTGGGATGCACCTAAATAATAGTACTGAAAAACTTGTGAGTTCTGTTTGATAGCACCAATCAACATGAAAAGTTATCTCCAGAGATCCATAGGCAATTTCTAAATTTTTATGAATCTCTTTTTTCAAGCAGTTCAGTCACTTTGACAGAAGGGACAGACTGCAAATAGGAAATCTGCAATTCAGTTTACTTCTTTTTATAATTACAACACAAGAGTATCAATGCTGGTATGCTTTTTGCTCATCCTATGAGGAAAAATTTGCCTTATGACATGGCATAGTTGAATGATTCAACACTTTGCAAGATAAGAAACACAATTACTATCAAATTTCAAATGTTTCCAATTAAATTTGAGGAGTGCTGCTCTTTGTATATTCGAACTCGTTTAAAAGTTTTCAAGCAGACCAGCATAACCCTGAGGAACCATAGATATGTATTTAGGGGGAGGAGTGAGGGGGGTGGGTCATAAGTTTACAAAATGACTCAAATAAAGACATCAAATTTGGTAAACTTTAAGCATTTAAGAAGCAAAGTATGAGAATCTTCTGAAGGATAGGGGGCAAGGGCAATCTCATTGCAAATCACCAAGGAAAGATGTGAAGTTCATCTTCAATCGCATGTTACATTCTGTTAAAAACAATGTCAAAGTGCTCATACTTTTAATAATGCCACTGTGGGCAATTTCATTTTAGCATTGTGCCTCACTCTCCTATAAGGAATGATTTTCCTACAAGTTAGCCTAAATGAGTCAAAAGACAAAAGTCAATTAGATAAAGTTATCCTAAATGCACTATTTTTGAAATGATAAGAGAACACTTGGTAATTCCACACAAAATATTTATTACTTGCTGCTGGATCCAAAGCTGTATTGACAGTAGTAGTCCACCAAAGATGTCTTAATCTTATCTGTCTAAATCTGTAGAAAATGCAGATTCTGTAGAAAAAAGATTTTCTGTAGAAACCACTTGATGATGACGGTTATGGCGAAATCTAGGTCGTGCTAGCAAGAAATATTTTGTGTGGAATTACCAAGTGTTCTCTTATCATTTCAAAAATTCTGAGCAAGTTCCATAAAGTTACGCCGTAAACAACAAATTTTATTTAAATGTACTGTTTATTCCTTATTTGGAAGCATATTCACCCATGTTAAGCTATAAGTATTTTACAGAAATACTAGAATCTAGCAGCATAATCTAAGATATTCAGAATAAAATCTCATTGTTACATAAATTGTTGATATGAATAATTTGATATTACATGTCAAGCTCAGTGCTGACTCAACAAAATACCTAATGTGTAGATGTTATACCTTGCACATTGGAACCATGTTTTGTTTTGGAATGGGTCGCAAAATATGAACTTACTAACCTTGAAAACATGCTAACCAGGAAAGTAAATATAGCAATTAAGGTATATAATTGCTAGCGGAGGAAAAGTCATCATAATTACATTATTTTCTAAAGTTTTCACATTTTTCCCTTCCTTTACTCCTAAATGTAACAAGATGAGCACCACCTTGCCAAACCAATAAAAACCGAATGAAAATCACTGTTTCATAGCTAACCCTGAGATAATTGCATCAAAATGACAGAATTTCATTTTAATTCATTAATCATAAGAGGTGTTAAGCTAAGCCATTTAGTCTTTCTAAGGTCACTTTCTGAAAATAACAATAACCTTAAATATGTCAATTGATGTCATATTCATATAATCAATGTCATATTAAATATGTCAATTGGTTGTTTAAAAATGTTACAGTATTTTATGCAATATTTTATATATATAAAATTATAGCCATATAATTCTTGGTATAATGCCATAGATCGATCGATACAGCAAATGAATATGCATTTATTATGTGATGTTTTATTTCACAAAGATTTTTAATATTCTATTGGTAAAGTCGCATAAAAAATTTGTCCAAGGTACTCAGCTTTTTATTTCTTGTTCAGATGTCTAATATTTTGGTGTTGAGCTTTGCATGGATATTCAAAGTGTTGTCTGCTCCCACAAAACTCATCAAGTAACATTGTACATACTCCATAGACTCAACTGTTTTGGTCCGAGTGAATCAGACTTAGTTCCTTGCCCTGGATCATCATCTTCATTTCTGTCTATTTCCACCAACTCCTGACCGTGTATCTCATCAATTAACATGCTCTGGCAAACAGCAAGGTTATCATCGCATACACAGAGCTCATCGAAATTCATGTCTCCAGCAATATGACACCACTCCTGTTTGAAACACTGCTTTCAACTGCAGCATGTACACCTACGACTGCTGGCCCACAAACTACAATCCTGCTAATCAGCTACGTACTGCTTTATGCGGCATCACAAAAATAGAGAAATGCAAATGGATGAACATTACGAGGCCAAGGGGTTGTATTTAATAAATAAACTAGGGATATTTGGTTGCTTACATTACTTTAAAGATGATTGAAAAGGACTTGTGGGTTGCTTTATGACAAGTTATTGGACGTACTAACAAGGGAAGCACCAATATTTAAAATGTACTAATCAAATAATTTCACCTGTATTTTGCCCTGATATTACTGGGACCGAGAGAAATCGGTATATTAAGCAGGAACATACTGACCAGGTTCCACTATAGTTGCACACACATTTGCTATTGCACTACCACATAAGACTGTTTACACAAGTGTCCACAAATGTCATAAGTACATAACTGCATAAATAATTTAATTTGCCATTTTCTGAAACTGAGTCTTATCTGATAGTTTACAAAATAAAGATAGCTATATTTTCCATTCATCAATCTGTAACTTAGTTTCCAAGTTATAGATGGCTAAACATTGAAGCATTCAATCCTTTTGCTGAAGGGGCTGACCCAAAGCCCTTAAGCTTCCGAGCTACTTCCATTCAATTGCAACAGTGCTTATGGTCTTTATTGCCAGGCCGAGCCAATGGCTTTAGGTGAGCCTTTCCCAATGCATGGATGATGAAAGGAATATTGACTGAGTGGGCAGTAACATTTGGGTATTTTCATTTTGCAAATTAAAGGATGACCGTAGACAAAAAAGTTTTTAATAACAATAATATTTTGGATCTCTCTATTGAATTCATGGATAAAATTGAAATATCAGTTGAATGGCCACATTCTGATTTGGGCAAATTTAATTTGCACAAATCAAAACACATTTCATTCTCATTGCCCAAAGGCACTCTCAGGGCCCATTGATGGATCAGATGAATGAAGAAACTACTTGGTACCCAAATGCAAGCCTTGACAATAGCAATGTCTATTTTTCTTCACTTTAACCAAGCACAGTTGGTTTGTTTATCGATAGAAATGTGAAAACTGTATATTCACTTCCACTTTAAATGACTTTTCTATAGACCTAATTGAAATGAATTGAATATTAATATCATGAATGCACAATTCAATCCAAAGGGGAAAGGAAGATAAAAAAGAGACAGATGCCAGGTATATTACATTTCAAGCAATGCTCCAAATGATACAACCAACTATAACCTGGAGTCGAGTAATAAAAACTTGCATTCAAAACTAGTATTCCCACATATTGGCAAAAATTACATATTCATGAAAGCCTGGATGGAAGAAAAAGATTATGTTTCTGTTTCTCTTTGGAATGGACAGATGATTGGTGAAATACCTAACTGCTTATATTTATTTATATCAATGAAAAGAAAAGTATGCAAGAGTATGAGAGAAAATTGAAATTGCAAGCAATTCTTAAGACTAATTTCTACCTCGTCATCTAATTAAGTAACAGTAAAATGTTGAAGTGGCAGTAGATGTAGGAGAAGGCATAAGGCAAAAACAATCTTGGATCTAAAATGAGTTTTTCATTAAATGCCTGTACTATAGAAAACCAAATAAGTGGGTCTATCAATCAAGAAAAGGCAAATTATTAGGTATGAGTTTAGATTTAACTCTAGCAGCTGAGATTTGGGAGGGTGGAGATATGAGATGCAAATATAGTATAAATTTGTGAAGGGTAGTTGGGTTGAGATGGGTTTTGTGAATTATTCTATTAATAATAATAATGTATTTATTTTCCCAATGATTTGATAGCATAACTATATTCATACCATATGTAGTAATTTTAGAAAACTTTTCTTGTTTCCATAAATCTTAAGGATATTTTTTGATATGGTGGTACATAAAAGAAAGATATCTAGAGTAGTTATCTGGTAATTTGATTAAATGATGTGAATGCTTCCTTCATGGCCACTCATTTAAGTGCCAGTTAAAAGAAACTCTAATACTCAGCTAAATGACCATTAAGTCCATTATACTAATACTTATACTGGGTATTTTTGATAAATAAACATTTATCAAGCAGATTTGAATGATATTTCCCCATGTGCATAATATTTTCATACTTTCCAGACTTATGGTCTGGAAAGGAACCTGGACATCCAAAGAAGTTGGGAAATTCATTGCACTCTGCTATCTTACTTTTACATGCTACACATTTGAAAGAAGATAAAACAACCAAATACTATGGACACCAAGTCAAGTGCACATACATTGAAGGATAGGCTATGTTCTGACAGGCAGAATCCTATATGCATCTCTCTTGTGGAAATTCTCTAGTGTGAGGGAAAGGCAGGAAAAACGTTCTTAGGACATCACATTGACACAAGGTCCTCCTAATTAAAAACAGGGTTGAATGATTAAAATTAAAGTGATTTATATCACTTGATTTTTTTAATTAACCAATCTCCTTAATAAGCATGCTATTGCATTACTATTATGCACACATGCAATTTCATTTCTTATTTGTCATTTCCGTGATTTAAATGGTCTTGTTTATATCTATACTATTAATTTCATTCTTTTACAGCATTTTGATACAGTATTGCAGTAGGAAATTTCAAGTATGGGACTATTTCCTTCTGTAATTGTGCTTTCCATTGCTTTGAGCTATCAGTTCAATGTAACAACAGCTGATTTGTTGTAATGAAATAAGCACAGCCCTTCATGCCATAATAACACTGATTTCAGGCCTTTTAGAGCCCAAATTTTTAGCTATTAGACTAATTATAAATTAATCAGCTACCAACTTTTAATTTGTTGGTGTTTACCATAAAGTAACTTATGCATTCCAATTTTGCAATGCACTTGAGTTTCTAGAAAGTGTTCACTCAATTTTTCCAACACTTTCCTATTCTGCCAACTCCCACTCCTCTTAATTGACCATATATCGCACCTAGCCAGCACCAGGTTCACTCAATTTCTATCTCCAGATGCAATGGGGGAAAGGGAAATGTGTAATTCCAAATATTTCTCAGCAACCCAATTACATTATCATGTATTTTCACCTACAATTCCTTACTTATCCACACTAACTCCATATTTTGCAATGGGAGTGTATTTTGAACAATTTACACCCAATGAAATGTTTTTTCCTTGTACAAAGTACACAATTCCAAGACTTCACAGATGAGTTGAACCTTAAAATGCCCTCTAATGTGACTCTTCAGAAGAGTTTACAGTGCATTGACTGACTGAGAACAAAATTTGATTATTTTGGTGAAGCAAAGAAGAATTTACATTGGAGGTTACCACTAAAAAATCTAATTGCAAACTATAATTAGGCTAAGATACATGCATAGGTCAACAAAAACCTGGGTTCAACTTCAATCTTAGCCTAACCAGGGTTAGGCTAAGATACATGCATGGGTCAACAAAAAACAACTCACTGATCCACATGGTGATTAAATAAATTAAATTTTCTGTAAGGATATCCATTAATGATGATAAAAAAGAGGCATTAAAATGATAACAATAGTGGTCATAAAATGATTTTTTTTAAATATTGCTATCCTTTTAAAATGGGAACACTGAAGGTTTTACAAAAATAAAACTTGAATTTTAAAAATCAACACTTTTGACTATTTAATAAAAGTGAAGATTACCTATTGTCAAGCATGGTGAAAACCCACCTGGAAAGGGTATCCGGATGGATGACTGCCCGCCGTTGTTGTCACAGTGGTAGCTGCGGCTGAAGCTGCGGCCGAAGCTGCGACTGAAGCTGCAGCTGAAGCTGCGGCTGATGCTGCGGCTGAAGCTGCGGCTGAAGCTGCTGCCTCGAGGGCATCGGTCGAGTCCCCTGTCCATAGCTGCGCTGGCTCCACCACGTGCACACTGGCCACTTCCACCCGCCCACGCTCCTTCTTCCTCTGCAAAGGGGAACATGAACACGTATCATGGCAGAGGTCGGCTGCCTAGCAGCGATGAGACAAGTCACACTCTTTCTTGCATGGGCCCCATGTTTAAAAGGACAGCTTGCCACAAAATTATTTATTAATCGTGCATGGAAGTCATGATTGGTCTGCAGCAGAATAGAAGCAATAGTTTATGAAGACTTTCAAATCAGTCAATTAATTGCCGATGTAGTATTCAAGTGGTGCACGGAAGTCATAATTGGTCTGTGGCAGATTAGAAGCAATAGTTCATGAAGACTTTCAAATGAGCTGATTAATTGCGGTGCAGTATTTTTAAGTGGTCAATGTGAATTCCAGGGACCAGATCCTTAAAGCTACAAGTATCTGTAATTCACTCATGAATAGCTTTCAGACAAAATAATTATGCTATAGAATTTAGTTCTAGTCTAAGACAAAGTTGAATGATTAAAGAAGTTTCATATCCTGTTTGCAACTTGTTTTAGAGGAGAGGTAAATTGACTTAAAACACTGCAGAAATGGGCATGAGGTAGGGCCGTGTGACGTTATAAATTCTTACATGTAATATTCAATATCGCAATGGGATACTGCAACGGGATACAGAGACACTAGGCAATGTGATACACATATTACTTTACGATATCACCTGATACAGTGCAATATAGATGCAATGTTGTGTGGTAATATACTTCGACATATGTATTTAATAAGATCAACAACTCTGTGACATTTTGTGATATCTTCTGATGCATGCGGAAAGTATTTTGGGCCAAAAATCTCCATTTAAAAAGATTAATAATTCTAACCTTTTGTTCATATCAAAGAGTAATTTAAATTTGGTGCTATTATGGACAATATTTTTTCTACTCTCTAGTGTAATTTGAAATAAAAATTAAAAACAAGTGTATTTAAACATATTTTTATTTCATAATTTTTAGTCTCACTCACTCCTCAATTTTCATCCAAGCACTCTTGCCTCCTTATGACATATTCACTAACTGCAATGCTTAATCTCTGTGAGTATGTCTGTTTTTGTGAGATTCAAAACTTCACCTCACTGCAGAATCAGACACCCATGTTGCTGGGGCTTGGTTGGGGGTTGCTTTTTTATGAAAGTGGGGGGAAGATAGGGAGCGAATGAACTCAAATTTAAATTCTATTCACTAAGACCTTTCCATGGATACCCACGTCGCTGGAGTTTTCTGAAAATATGAAAATCCCAGGAAGGGGAGGGGGGGGGTCACAGAAGGGGAGGGGGGGATCAACTGAAATTTGATAGAACATGGTATTTCCATCAGGAAAGCATAGGGATGCAAAGTTTCAAGTCAATTGAACGTCGAGAAATGCGTCTAAAATAGATCTAAAATTTTGATAACACGGCAAAATGAAACTACGTAAAAGTGTACAAAGCCTCCTTCACATTCCCCACCCGTGTTTCAGGGATCGCTCAATTCGCTCTTGAGGGCGACGTCGTCAACGAGAGTGAGACGCTAGAGTCGCAAAACAACTCGCTAGCAGCGAAACACGGAATTTTTCACACCATCAACGCGACGCTACCGAATCCTAATTATCCAGCATCAAACACGCGAGTGCGCAAATTGTAGCGGTGGATGAAAATGGCCCAACTGTTGAGATGAAGGTGGTTTCCCGCAAAGCCGCATTTGCCATTACGAGCAAGCAGGGGACCTCACTTGAAAACTTAATTCCCCACGGTAGGGACAGGGCCCGAGATATTCCGGCGGCGGTCCATGGACCGATGTCGTTGGGCCGTTGCTACATCAACCTCCATAGTATTTTGGTTTACTCGAGTATGCACGCGCGGTTCGGTCTTCCCGTATCATAGACATGATCCTTGGGCAGAGTGATGTTTTCCATTCGCGCTTGTTTCTGTGCTTTCCAGTTGCATCGCCTTTGTCCTCCTCGCCTTCCGTTTCCCCCAACATCCTCTCCCATCTAATGCTAAACGCAATCTTTTTCTTTTCACGCGAGACGAAAATTTGGGCCACCCGTTTATCAAGCTTCAATTTTCTAAAAAGATTAAAATGGCTAAGTTCCACAATAATTGTTACAGTCATACATGTAAGCTAATGATTCCCACACCTGCAACAACAAAAGCGGTGCTCTATGGCAAATCCTTTGGGTAAATTCAAATCGTAAACAGATCAAAATGACATGATCAAGTGCCCGTTTTCAATGAAACCAATCGACCGTGTGAGACCTTTCATTTCTCATTTTCAGGCGGATTTATTTTTTCGATCGCTTTCTCCAAGACAGCAAGAGTAATTCATCGAATTGAGTTTTTGTAAACAGCTCGTTTCTTGGTAGCTGAAAAGCCTATTTCACAACGGAAGTGCTGGACGCTCAAAGACGGAAGAAAACACTTAGCTATTCTCTAATAAATAACTGCACTTATATTTTCGAGTTTATCCGGTAGCACCGCGTAAAATCATGCATTGTCAACGTTTCTCCGACTGTGCAACCGGTGTCTTCACGTTAGAAGTGATTTTTATTTCGGCCATACTTTATAATACTTCATTTTTAATACATATATACCAATTCTGTTGTTTTTATTTTAATAAAATTATTTCTCAAGTATATTTCGACTTTTATTTTGTAGTGTGGGAGTAGGATTGCTTCCTCTATGTCACAAGTAAAATCACACGACTGCTAACTTTTTAGCTAGAAGTCGTTTGTTAGCAGGTAAGTTTTATCTAGATTTGAGTATTTTATTCTCTAGTGATTCCCCTCCAAAATTACGTATTAATTAGGTGACCCTCTGTGTCCGTTTACTACAGTTTTTTAATGATACGCGCTGCTCTCCTCTGTATTCTTGGATCAATGTTTTTTAAGATAGGGACCAAATGCTCGCTTTATAATCTATGTGAAGTGCAACAAGAAATAGTATGTCTCAGGGATTTGCCATGCTCCACGAAAAAAATACATATAGAAACATTTACAAATTTTTGCTTGAGGATTAACCAGTTTCAAGTGTATCGCAGGTCTAGCTCCGTAAGCTCCCCTCTGAATCTCTAAAAAGCTTCCGCTTCACTCGCCAAAGGGTTAAATCTAACAACCATAATTCACTGCAGCGACATTTTAATCATAATAATTGTATTATTTTGACAGAAGTTGCCGTGATTACTTTTTTTTAATTTCCTCACTTTTTCGCCAAAACCCTACACTTACATTAAATAGATATACGCTTTGATGGTGTCCCTCCACCGCTGCGGTACGTTGGTCAACGGACATTTACCATTAGCTCGCCGTTATTCCACCAGCAGCAACACTCTGCGAGAATTGAAAAATAATAAAACCCCTTTTAACTAAGGTCAAATGGGCTAGAGCATGATTTAATGGGCCTTAGTTGGAGAAACCCAAAAATTCCATGCAGCCCTTCAATAATTTGGTTAGGCAAAAAACAAAATATTATACAGAGATCATGGTAAATGGCTCGTTTGGCGCAAAACAGAATGAATCTGTTTATTCTGCTCATGCTTAGATATGTTCCTGCATTAAGTGGTCGAAATCTTTCACTATGAGTGAAGTTCATCGGAACTTATAGCCACCAATAAAGCTAATTTTGTCAATCATCGACCTCCTTCAGCTGTTACACAACGATCAATGTAAAAATGGTCACGTTAACGTAAAGGTTCAAATTAAATTGTAAAAACGTGAAGTGGCGTATTAATGAGAAAGAACTTATGACCAGGTTAAACAGACTCAAGTTTAAACATACACTGTAACAATAGTGTAACATTGTTAAATGTCGTGACCACAGGCGTATTGACCGGTATGATCGCCTCAAAATCGAACTACGGTGATACTATATGCGAAAAAAATAACAGTAATCAACCCGAAGGTCGGTTTGGTAGGTGAGAATAGAGCGCGCCCAGTACTAAGCCCAAAGCCGTTTGACATTCACACATCAGGGTAGGGGGGCCAGTTCCTTTCTCTGTGCTGCCTGTGATTTCCCAGGATTACCTGGTACCCAATTATTGAATTTCCCAGGATTACCTGGTACCCAATTATTGGTACAGGGTGAAGCTGATGGTGCCAAGAGTCATCACCGGGAATCGAACCTGGGCCCTCCCGTTACCAGTTCAGCGCTCTACCCACTTGACTACCACGCCCCAAAATAAATACGAGGGAAATTTGAACCATGGAAACGACACACTACGCCGTAATATTGCCGACCTCTAAAATCATGAGTATCCTGTATGGGCAGAGTTAATGGCTTACTATAGAAATGCGACGATTTCTTTACACGAGAAAAATTAACTCATTTGAAATTGACCACTCTATAAACGTCGGAACGGAACTCTCTTCGATGTGTTCTTAGGACGAGATAAAACTGGTTTATGGGTCGAATGGAAATGAGATGAAACTATAGAATGGACAAAAAATGGTGAAACTACAATTTTGAACACAACACTCATGGCGAATTCACTGAGATTACGGATTTTTGGCAATTATCAAGGATTAGCAAGTGCTGTGATCATTCCGAGCTGAGTCACTTTAGTAACTTGGGTCGACCGGAGTTGAAGTCGTGACACTAGATTAAAGTGGTTAGAAAGCCCATTGAAATACGTTACGTAGTTATTATATTGTTTAAATATAAATTGAGTAATATTCAAAACGCGTGGGAAGGGCAGGGAAACATACCTAATACTAACGGGGCTACAGATAAATTTACAAATCTTCTAAAAAACAATGTAAATGTAATCTAGAACATTTTAAATCACACACCCTCGAAAGTAGGTGTGATAAGCGCTGAAACAGATTTATTTTCATTAGAAGGTTCGGCATGAATAAAATACAAGGACCTATAAACTGGCTTTCACCTTTGAAAAACGGGCCCGATAGCACGCTCACCTACAAGCCCTAAAGTCGCGTGCTCAAAGTTTATTTTTTTATAGGATATTCTGTTATTTTTCTGGATTATTTTATTAATTTTAATTCTTAAATGAAGCTGCAGTTATGTTTTCCACCACAGAAACCAGTGAATAAACAACACCTTTCCGGGTAATCTCACCCAAAGAAATTTGCGTGGAACAGTACTCTCGCAAGTGATATCATAACGCTAACACTAGCGCCAATACCAAATAAGCTACCGAACCAATCGTCAGAAATACTAATGACTCATTGCGCTAACATGACCATGATATTATAAAAAACACAGTAATGTATAAGTGGGCCAATCAGTAA
>LYUA01002064.1:157061-176635 GCA_002093875.1 Calopteryx splendens | reverse complement strand
AAGGTCAGTTTGGTAGGCGAGGGTAGAGCTCACCCAGTACTAAGCCCAACGGCACGTGAAATTCACACATTAGGGTAGGGTGGCCAGTTACTTTCCCTATACCACCTGTGATTTCCCAGGACGACCTGATACCCGATAAATGGTACACAGCTTGGGTGGAGCTGAGTGTGCTAAGAGGCATGGGGAATGGAACCCCGGCCCTCCAGTCAGCAGTCCAGCACTCTAACCACTGGACTACCACACCCCATAATTATATAATATGCAGGTATTAAATAATTTCATGGTTTTCACCATTTTGAAAGTAAGTTTTACTTAGTATTTTAAAAATATATAAATTTGAACCTGTTTGACAAATCACATATTCTGCAATTTGAATTGATATGGACTTTTAAATAACCAAAGAATTGTAAAACAATAAGTCAGTAATTTTTTTTATCAATAATCTGTCAAACTTAGCATGCTTGTTATTTTCATAGAGAAAGTGAAATTACAAAATAAACACACTCTTTAAGCTTATAAAAGCATAAAGAGTTAGCATGTATACGAAATTATAGCCAAAATATTTACCATTGTTGTTAATCAGTGCAATCAAACAGTATTAAAATATTCATGAAAACCATTTAGATATGCAGATAATTTAAGACTGAATTCATTTGCAATTTTTAATGAATCGTATGGGAAGTAATATAATTTGTATTAAATGAAGACAACAGTGTTACAACATAATTTTAAAATATTTCCTTAAAATGATGCGAGTAATATGCCTCAACCAGCAATTAATTAGTGAAATTATTTCACAATTAATAAGGGAACGCTATAAATCTTTTTTGTCATGGCATGGATAGTTTACATGACACTATCAGGAACTCTCTAAAAAACTTTATGCTATAAAACTTTAATTAAAAAGATGCAGCAATGGTTTATTTTCTTAAGAATAAATAATACTTCGTTCCACAAAAAGAGAAAATAAAAGCTTTAGTGCTCTATGCAGTTCCCAAGCTGGAATGGATCCCAGGAAGTCTCCACAATATATTACCACACCATGTGAACCTTGAAAGGATTGTCAGAGTTATCTAGTCAATTACAAACGTGCCTGTAATTACACTGGCATGGCGGAGCTCTTGTTAACAGGTTACTCAACTGATGTCTCACTTGGTCCTTCATTTAAAAACAATGATCCCCTTAAGCAAAAAACTCCTGGCAAAAAGTACCACTAATAGAGTTCAAATACAGCAATATAATTCACCCACTGAAGGAAAAATTTCAAGCACAATTTACCTACCCATTTAAACCACACGATCAAACTGTAAAAGGAATATCCAGTCCAAATAAAACCCTTCAAAAATTTATTTTGACAGTAGATTGAAAAGAGAATTGTTAACACATCTAACACAATTGGGAGATATGGGCTTGGATCCTGTTTAAGTCCACGTGTTTTCAACTGAGAATGCTTATGAAGCATGAACTTAAATTTTGTTTTATAAAAAGTATTTACATATACATATATTTTTCCCAGAAAAGTGAACTGAAAAATTCGGATTCCAAAGCTCCAGTCTCATGCCTATCTTTCATTGAAGTTTGACGATTAACATCATATATAACTATTATACACCCAACTACCTTATTTATGGATGATGTATTTTCTTAATATATCCATTAACCAATAAGAATGATAATTTAATTTTCTCTCACCCTATTGCATAGGGTTGCCCAAAAAATATGTCCACCTAGTGTTATCTAACTTTTCTCCAATCTCTTCACTTCAGCCCTACATACTGTGATCAAAGAGGATGAATGTGACATTGTAGAAAAAAACCTGCTACCCCCTTACACACTTTGTCATACAACACAATCCAACTTTAAGTTTCCCTTTACGGACATTCCCTCAAATATAACAACCCAGTGATGAATATTTATGGCACCACAGAAGAAAAATAACCATATATGAATAACCACCACATTAAAAGTCTCAAATATTAATTTGGTCTCTAAATCAAGAGTTTTTCAAAATTTTATTAAAGAAACTAATGAAAATGCCAAAGACAAGTTTTAACTGATGGATCTAGATTACTCATTAGGTTGCCCCCTGTACATAAGTATTAACTTAAGTACCTTAATGTTCATCCTTTTTAACAAAACAACCTACATTTTACCCATTATATGCACTAAAGCAAGTCCTCAACTCAAATCCATACATTGCAGGATTTATGGGACATTTTTTGGGATTACATATTTTTTATCCAAAGAATTAGGTTGTTTTCATACATGAATCAATTCTTGACAAACATTCTTTATCCAAAAAGTCTCATTTTGCTAAGTTAATAACTTTATGAAAAATAGGCAGAAATTGGAAATGAAATAATATTTCTGGTCTCTTCCAACCTCACTTCCCATCATGTAACTGTTACCTACTCATACATTCCATCCCATTCCTCTGACGTAACTGTCACACCCTTGGACCCCAAAAAAATTTTCAAAACCTGATTACGTGCAACTAGATCAGTCATTACACACCACACATTAGTAACATATTGGCTTCCATTAAGTATGCAGTACACAGTTTAGTTTCCACCCATTTGACACCCACCATCTGTACCCTCTTGCATACCACATGCTTTGTTGGACCACTTTTCTTTCTGGTATGTTAAGTGGAGAGAAAAGAGAACTTTTTTTACTTTCCCTCTACTTTTGACCA
The DNA here is from genome assembly GCA_002093875.1 of Calopteryx splendens. Classification (NCBI taxonomy): domain Eukaryota; kingdom Metazoa; phylum Arthropoda; class Insecta; order Odonata; family Calopterygidae; genus Calopteryx; species Calopteryx splendens. The sequence goes on along the minus strand of LYUA01002064.1, from coordinate 173,940 downwards.
ATTACATTAAACTTGGCAACCCCTCGAAAAGATGCATAATAATGACGTATCAATCAAAAAGAATATCATCTCTCAAATATTGTTCATTATCAACCAAGGTAATTATTAAAATTATTAAGAGGTAACATTTTTGCATCAATAGGATACACTAAACTACTTTTTAAGAATACTGTACATACTCCTGAAGGTCCTGATCCTCCAGTCTTCCCTTGCTCAACATGGTCCAAATCAACTGACCCCCCCTCCTCCCTCATTTAGCAGAGGCCTATTCTGTTGACAATAATTTAGGTTCATATTAAAAATGTTCTCCCAGCCCTCGGAGTCTCTAGAAGCATTTGCTTCACACAAAAGAGAGAAATGAGTCTCATATATCAAAATTCCTCATGTGATATCCCAGTACAGGGAGTACCATTCTCTCCCATGTAAAAGAAATCAGATGGAAAATTTTAATGTAGATGTCTTTGACCCTGCCAGAGCAGGGAAATTACTATTTGTACGAGTTTTAATCCTATTAATGCTGGATTCGTAGCTGGAAAAAATTGTATTTCTTCCACCAGGTCCCAATTTATGATGAATTAAAAAAATAACAGTCAATGCAGACTTTCCAGCAACTTTATCAACACAGCAGAATATTATTATGATAATAATACAACATGAGTGAACTAATATTTTCTCAGTAAGTCAATTAGGGTTTTAAGCAACAGGGCTGAGTGGAAACACCTACATTTAATCATTCTCAATTTCGTATGCAAAAATGGATCACTGAAAACTTGAACCTTATGCAAATTCTGTAACATTTAGAGTGGAGTCTTATTGTTTTATCATGGCCAATAATATTAAATTTTATAAAGCATCCCCAAGAATCAGAACAGCATAATCATTTAATTGATGCATCACAAGTCCATAAGACCAATGAGGTCAGCTAGGATAGTATAAATACTTGGATAAAATTAAGTTCTACATTAAATCAGGAGATAAAATATTTTCCTATTCACCAACATTTGAAAAAATTTGAATGTGATTAAAAATGTATAAAATGGAATTGGGATTCAACAGAAGAACCTAGATTGAAATCCATCCCTACCAAAAATATAATTATCCTCTTTTGCAAAAAGATAGCTGCTTTCGCAAATTTTGTTACCAGTTGCATATAGTATCATTCGCAAAAGTATTAATCATTGTTTATTATCTACAGCTAGGTTTCTAGGATTGCATAGAATTAAAAGAGAGTGCCAGTATTTTGCGAATAAAGGCTGCCACACTGAGAAATCCTCAAGTGATGTCTGATGGACATGAGGGATACAGATACCTCCTTAATGTAGTAATCAAGCCTTCATTAACCAGATCTTACATGTATTTTAGGACAATTTCTGCAAAATTTAGAATTTATGGCCCACGATCACTACTTAAGTCTGGTTTACAATCTGACATTAAACATCATATTAATATGAATAATTTTGAAATGTTTATGTCATACTTGAATTGGCACAAATCAATGCACTTATACAATGAATTGCGCCAATGATGATCAAGAGCATACACAATCCTTCCCTTTCTGAATTCAGAGTAGAATAATCAATCATTAGAAATTCGGAAAACACCCAGCATATTCATGGTATATCACCTGAGCTTACTTCCCAATTCAAAAATCCTTAACAAATCTGAAGCACATTGAAACTTATTTGAGACAATTTTAAAATTACCCACCTCTAATGGAAATGAAATCAAGTCTTTTCATGACAAAACCAGGGAAAATGTTTGAAACTGCTTTAGAAGCATCAGAATAAATTACAGTGTCAAAAAAGACATCTCAAAAACATTGATCGCTCATTAAAATATTTATTATGAAAGTTATATCTGTGATTATGAAAAAAAAGATGATCGCATTAATGGGGAATGTGTCCAACATGTTCTGCTAATGGCCGGCTGAGTAGCATGCATTATTTCTTTCACAATATGAATGCCCAGGAGAAGCCAAACAATGTTTATTAGTTCAATCAAATAAAGTTGGATATTGGAGTTCAAAGAGGGCATAAATGTAGGATATAAGGAGTCCTTTTTCTAATGCACAACTCATTAATATAATAGTAGAAAATACTCATTAAAGAGCTTACGGCATCTCAAATGTAAAAGGATTCGAAGTTATAAATGCAAAATGGCTAGAGTAAATACTCCCTGCCACACACTCTTGACATGGCTTGCAGGTTAAGATGTACACACCTTCCACTCAACTGTTCCAGACAGGTTAAGGGCACAAAAATGTACTTACATAATCCCCACCCAACAAAAAATATCACAAAATGTTGTTGACCAAAAAGACTTAGCAGCCAGTATGTTTGATCAATTGGTGGAATATTGTTATGTTAGCCACGTGGTTCTTGATCCTAGTGTGAGTTAGGAGTCAAAAAAATATTTCAGGTGGCATAAATATTGCTCAGAACTTAGCTAATGCCTTAAATTTTAAAAAAACCTGATTACCGTTCCTTCTATTCTATTCTCAAATGTAAATACATGAAATGTACCTAAAAAATAATTACATTCAAAGTTCCTCCCAATTTTGTGTGTAGGAGTCTGCAATCCTGAATTACTAAAAGGTTTTTCAACTTAATTATTAATCCCGTGATTAATAATTTAGTACCAAGGGAAACTTACCATGCATCATGACTTTGTGCCACCTGGTATTAAAGTCTTAAGACCCAATTTCATCAACCCCCCCTTTCACCCTAAAATCACTTAACCATTTTACAGTATAAAGTGGCAAGTGGTTTTTTAAATCTCATTGCGCTGGTCAAGACTACTTATTCTAAGACCTCCAAAAAGCATTATTCCACCCTGTAAAAATACTTTCTTACAATTATCCAGACATTAAGGTTTCTGCATGATGCTGCCTTATGGTGAAATAGACAAATATAAATGAATGCTTTCAGCCCTTTTCCCTCCATTGTAGTCTAAACATTTTTTTTGAAAAATGACATTTCTTAATGCCATAGTTGACACCAAAATCTTGATAAGTATTAACCAACAAATATTCTCAGAAATTATTTATTAATATTGGTCTTAATTATGGTAATGATTTAATTGTTCCCCAGAAGAAAAACTTCCAAAAGACTTGAGTATGGTAATATGTTACCATAAATTATTAAATCATGTCCTTATCTTGGATCATTAAAATGAAAACCAAACATAATGAGAAAATATTATGCTGGTCACAATGGATATTTCAATTACATTGCAATGTAAAATTATTTTCTAACAGTGCACTAAGGGGAGTGGTTACTTCATCTACAACACTTAAGAATGCAGAAACATACACTGGCCAGCAAAATCCCATCACTATATTCCCTTATCTCCTATAGCTACGAACAAATAATTCCATGACTTCATTAAAGAGAGGTCAGTAATGAAGCACCTTTAGGTGCTATGGCGCCTGCTGTTACCCATTCAAAAATGAAATGGCCATTGAAATTTGTCAAATGAAAAACATAAGATATGATGGAAAATGTGAAAATAATTTATGATTTTCTCAATGCTTCATTTAAAAACATTTAAATTGAAATAATATCCTCATGGGAAAGGCTGCTTATGTCAAAGAGACTGAAAAATATAAATGGAGAAATCACCATTCACAGAAAATTTCACAGGAGATAAAATTCAGCTAGTACGGTGAAAAGGTTGCAAACACCAAAGACAACAACATGGAAAACAGTGAAGCAGAAGCTGCTACTAAGATGACAATCTTACTATGATGAAACAAATCTATATAATATAGACGGTACTTTTCAGTTGTGGTTCCACAATTACTGAAAGGATAGGTTTGACCAAGATGTATAAGATCTAGTTTCCACCTCCATCTTCCACGCACCAGATCAAGAACAGATTCACACAAGTAAACACACTTCAGCAATGAGGAATGTATTTTACTTATGTAGCCTGTATACAAGACTTAGAGCTCCTGTGGCCAGTTAAGACCCTTCAGCCCATGTTACTCAAAAAATATTTTGACGCAAGATAATGCATTAAAAAAAAGTGAGCAAATGCATTGCTAAACTAATATTATGTAACAAAAAGGATGTGGAGCGTGGAAACATTTGCATGGAGTGTCATAGGCATGAACCATCATAGACTACTGGATAAGCATACTAGAAAAGAATATAAGACTGCTGAAGGTAGATGCTGAAGAACAAATGGACATATAAAAACAAAGAGGGAGTACAAAGAATAGAAGGGTAATAGGCTTTATACAGAGACAAATAAGATGGATTGGGAAATCACACCATAAGGCTCAATGGATTAGCTAGTAACATAAGAGAAGGAAAGACAATATATATATCAGCAAGAAAGACTAATACGTAGTTCAGGGAAAGTGAAATGCAAGTAGAAATAGCTATTAACATAAATAATTAACATTGGGTTGAGAAAAATTGAGGGATACATTCTACCAATCTTAGGATTCAAAAATAAATTAATTATTTCTAATCAGTCAACTGCAGGATCCGAACATCTCATAGGTTGAAACGTGAATTTTTATTTTTTTTCATACAGCTTATTTATTAGAGGAGACCATGAAATTTACATTAAACAAAAGAACTGACTGGCAAATTAAATCTTCATACACACACGATTTCCAAAAATCGAACCTCTCAAGTTTAGCAATTTGGTATAATGAATATTTCAATGCAGCTTTTGAGCCCCAAAACACAATACAGTAGCCTTTCCTTCCTGCACCTCAAGCCTTATAATTCCCTTAAAACCACGTTAACAGAACACCATATTTACTGGATTAATATTCGTATTCACTTAACCCATATTCTTCTCGTGGACTTATGGGAAAGAACTCGGTCGCGTAACACCAAAGGAAAATCATAGGGACCACATGAGTACCAGCTGATTAGAGACAATTGAAATCTCAAGCAACTGGATGGATATTTTTTCCATTAGAAACAAGAAAGATCATTTGCATAGAAGAGAAACATAGTGATCAAAAAATGACCACCCCAGGTTGCAATCACCAGACAAATTAAATCCCATCATTAAACGAATGCCAATCACTATTGTTCTGCAAGGCCCTCTTCAAATTAAACGTCCTCACAGCAGTAAAAACTAGTTTTCACATATGATGGAACTATAGGATTTATGTCCCTCATGTAGCATATTCAGATATCAAAACAACTCTATGGAAAGTTATTCAAAAGATTCAAGCGAAATTAATAACCTGGACAAATTTCTGAAAGATATCTTTCAGAAATTTGTAACTGCTTCCAAAAATGTTTCTATTTTTTAATTGATACCTATTTGAGAAGATACTTGTGCTTAATTTATCATGTGCCTCACGTCAAGTTCAAGAAAAAAGTTTCACTAAGGATTTTCAAATATAATTGTCAATAAGAAAAATAGGAAATAAAAATCTAAGCCTCTCAATGCAACATATCCCATTTGAATGTTTAATGATTTAACAAGTTCCAGAGGTACACAACATTTAGAAGCCACACGTGATTTGTTATCAGTCTTCAAAAAAAAAAAAATAACTTCCTTCTTGGTCCCAAAAGGTGAACGATAACAATGGATTATACAAGTAAATTTTTTTAACCATTTAAAACAGATGACACTAAAAACTGCTTTCGTTTTTAGGTCTACATAAACTTACAAGCAGGATAGTTTAAAATAATTTATTCACATGAGGTTTGAGCAAAAATAAACATCAATATGCTACCGCATTTGGTCAATCAAATAAAAACATGTTGACATAATGAGATCAGTAATTGCATCATAATTGAAAAGGGGCTTGAAAAGTTAATACTGCAGTTTAGCAATTTCTAAGAAAATCAATTTGTCCAAAGCAAGACATTTTCATTACCTAAACATGCTTTTGATATAAGTGTTAACTAAAAGATTCAATAAAGTATGATCAGCCTTATCTGGCTGAAAACTCTTATTTAGGAGTAATATTTATACGAATGATCACACTACAACGGCAATGGCTGATAAACATACCCCCAGTAGTACTGACTAGTCGGTCCAGTCTGCTCCAATAGTAATAAAATTATCATGGTTGAACGTGTTTACCTGGTAGAATGCTTAATATTGTAAGAAAGAAAGTCGGCTTAAATTGCTTTAGATGTCATTAACCTTTGGAATAGGAGGATAAAATTTCTCAAGAATGGTCAGCATTAGTAAAGAATCTCTCTTTCAGGAAAGCATTGCACCTAGGTGAAAAAATTGTCACATTTTACTTGAAACTTAATTTTAATTAATGATATTAACTGAAACTACGAAAAGAAAAATAGCTGGATGAGTGTCACGTAGTGCAATTTTTAAATTTATGGTTGCAAAAGGTAAAAGCATTATTTATGCAAGAGTTGCAACCACTTTAATACTGTGCTGTACTAAATGTGGAGCATTTTAAACGTCCACATTATATAAAAAGAATACAAGGGCCATAAGTATCCATAAGGGTTAACACTTAAAACTACTATATGCAAGCTGCATAGAAGCAGCTATTAACCACAACAGCCTCAGTGGGTACAAAGGAGGATGTGATAACACTATCATGTACCTACAAGTTTTTAAAATCGTTTAAAATTTTTTTTCCATAATAAGTGTATCTTCCTTGGCAAACTCTGTCAATGAATGATTTCACTGTGAATTCATCCACAGAAAATCTTTTTCATGGCTATACAGCATCCATGCATCAAGTGGGATTAGAATCCAGTCCGGGTGTCATTCTCTGCACTCCTTAAATCCAACCACGCCAGCAATATGTAGATATAACTTCACAGTTACTGGAGTAAAATCAACACAATAGACATGCAACTTATCATTTACTTCAACGTTAACCTTTTCAATGTGACACAAAGGGATATAATTGTTTGCTACACATACCTAGTGATATATCTTTTAAGGTTATGCAAGACTAGGAAAGAAATATTGTCAAAAAAAGATTGATTTATGTAGTCTAGTGTGCCTGTACAAGTGCATACAAAAATTTTGCATTGCTTGGACTACTCACAGCAATAATCAAAATACATTGTGGATGATGCTTCTAAAAAGAGGAATGTCCAGAGAAGCCAAACATTTGGTAACCCAAATCACACCTTAAGTACTACCATTGATCGATTACCAAACAATATTATTTTCAAGACTGAAGCTAAAACATTAGGAATCTCCATTCCCATGTCAAAGTTTAAGAGTTTTATTAGAAAATATGAAGTGTTAAAAAGCAAAATGCACCATAAAATATTTGGAAGTGTTTTCACATCACAGTTGGTAGACAAACAATTAGTTATTTCCTAAATTTAACAAGAATAAGTTATAAGAATCACCAAAATGACCATGGCATAGGGTCATTAGTTCCGACCAGCAATAAGTCAAGCATTTTATTTCATTATCAATTAGTATTTTGCTTCATTCTAATAAATTTATTTATTAAAAAAGCAAAAGGAAACTTCACCAACATTCACAATAAATGAGCAATCAAAAATATATAACCAATAAACAAAGTTTTTCTTCATTTATCAATGAAGAAAAATAAAAAGCTTATTTTGGTATGCACACTGAAATGCTTAAAATTTTTATTTATTGATCTGAAAATGAACAATATTTGTCTTTTGATCAAGTTCCAAATTACTCCATTATGTTCAGTACATCCTTGTAAATCCCTGCTCAATGTCAAATCAATAGTTCAGCAGGAAGCAAAGTGAAAACCCAACATATTAAATGCAGTACTCCATCTTCAGGCATCTTGCTATTCTGGAACAAAGCCGGTAACCTAATTTGGCAAACCATCAGCCTAAAAACTCAATTCCCCAAAAAGAGCCATTCATGACGTAGTTCTACTGATGCCAAGATTTTTTTAAGGAAATCCATCTATCTAAGTCACTCATTAGTTGGACTAAAAATGAATATTTACAAATAATTTGCTCAGAACTCTGAATTTTGACAGCAATCCCATCTTAATTGAAAGGTAACCAGAACATGTTTTGAAAAAAAAATTAATCCCATCCACAATTTGATACTTGAATACATATTATTCAGTTTCACCCCTGAAAACTGACAACATTTGATCAGTTTTTTTCAGTCAAACATTACCCATAAGTAGAAATAACTGAGCACATCAGTTACTCCTTTGTAGACATTGAAATTTATACAAACAAACAATTAGAATGGCTCACACACAATAGCCAAGCAGACAAGGTTTTGTCTTAATGTGGTGCATTTATTGTTCTTAAGACTTCTACTTCAGAGTACCTAGTTTTACAAATGTCAGCAATATAAAGAGTCAAATAGAAATTAATGTCCCACCACATTAATATCAGGCACAATCAAGCTTAGCAAAATGGTATATAACATGATTTTACATTTCTGTCTTCACCTGATAAGTATCAATTTCCTCCGAGCCATTGGCATATATTTATAACAATGTTGAACATGACTCACAGGGTGCAAAACCTAGAAGAGGAGCCAAGTTAAGAGGGAAAGCAAAGTTATGAAGCAAAGGCCAGGAGTGGTTTGACAAAAGGGAGAAAAACAATATTACTGCAAAAGGATATCTATATAACTCATGTTGTTTGATGTTGGCATTCCACCATCAAGTGTACAAAAAAGGGGTGGGGAGGCATACAAAAAAGGGATAGGGGAGGCATAGAAAAAGCTTCAAATTTAATTAACAGAATGGTTTGTTTTTACTTTAAATTTTCCAGCTATAACTGTGCGTTAAACTCCACAACATAAAACAAAACACAAACAAGTAATAACTCATGAATTTACCTTTCCAATGTAGGTAAATTAAAAATTTTCTTGAGTAAGACTATATTCATTTACCTCCATAAAATGCAAGTATTTCATATTCTGCCAATAGACAGACATGTGCCTCCTTCCAGAATGAAATCAATATTATATTATGTGATAACAAATGTAATGTCTAAGCACAATATTTTAATATGGTCATAGGAAACTAGCATGTTAGGGAGAATACCATGAATTATGCCATAAAAGAGTGATGACAGAGTACAGATAATTTGGCAATGTATAGCATATATTATAAAGACTGCATTAAGGGAAAATGTGACCATAAATTGCCAGAAGGAATAAAGTGCACTGTAAAGACAAGAGGGAGGTGATATGATGTATAGTCAAGGGTGCGAAAAATCTTTTTCTGGAAGATGAGGAAACATTGCATGATGAAGGGTCATGCAATTATCTAGAAAACAATCTGTATCATTTCTTCCTTAAAGGTACAAAAAAAATTCCACCTCCACCAGTCATTTTATCACCCTCTACCTTGTCATTGCCCATTAAGACAAGATTGGCAGATTATTAATCAGAAGCTATGCTACCTCGTTTTTGAAGGAAAATGGAATTTTTGCACTTCAAAATATCTGTATCCTTCCTCACAACTAAGTTTTTAGATGAAACATGCTATAAAACACACAACAGAATGTAATAATATGCAGGTACAGCCAGTATAGTTTAAATGCATTACTACAAGAGAATTTCCAGGAGACAAGGACAAAGTGAAACGATTTTCCATACTACTGTCCACCATACCACCATTAAGATCATCGTATCTGATAATTTCCTGCCCAAATCAAACTTCTCAAGAGCATTTACTAAATTTCAATTCTCAAGAACTGAAATACTACTGGAAACCTTGAAAATATAATCTTTAACTTTGTCTTTAAAAGATTCACATAATCTCGTTTTTTTCTCATTCAAAGGAGAAAAGTTATTGTACAACGTGTACATGTCTTTATATTTTGTCTGTAGCCCCTCCTATCACCTAAAAATTTCAACCCTAATATACCAAACCACTTAACCACCCAATTGGCACATTGAGCCTCTCACTAAAATCTGTATCTAACTAGCATCTGAGAATCTAATACCACATGATTACAATTATGATTGTAACAGTGCAAATGCCTTTGGACGGCAAAAAGTATGTTATATTGCATCTTTTCTTATTAAAGACCGTAAAAATTGTCCAGAATAATAAATTAATTAATTAATACAAAAAAATTATTACAGTAAATGTTGCTAAAAAATATTATAAAAAGTATGAATTGATCTCTCATGCCCTAAATTCATTGAGATTTTGTTTTGAATGTTTTCATAAACTTTGCTACTAAAACAGACATGTAACAGCTTAAACATATGATTCATTTAAAATAAAAATAGCTTTAAACAAATCCACATTCTAGTGCATTGAAATATTACAATGATGTATTTCAATCATGTTATTAAAAAACTGAACAATATTTGTCTAAAAATTGAGTTATTTTCACATTCTGAATCAATGGTACAAATATGAGTTAGTTATGTGACAAACTCATAAAACTAAATAAATTAAAGTATAGGAAACTTCATGGTAGTCTTTAACCTAATATTCACTGCTACTTTTCCTCCGAGGTTATTTCAACTAATCCACATGCTCATTAATGGATAGTCCAATTGAATGTACTTAACTATTTATAATTGAAAATTACATAGGTTAAGAAAATTAGCAACCCCCTAAAGAAGATTGCAAACTAATTGAGCAAATAACTAAATATTTACTTCTACTGGTACCCAAATGGTCCCCTAAAAAACTATTTAATGTTACCATTATTATCCTTTAATTGAAGAATACAATTGATTTTATCAGTAACAGCTACACCAGTAATGCATTACAAATTTGTGAAGTGAAAACATTTATTTGATAAGTCCTAGTCCTATCTCTTCAGCTAAAAGTGATCCACAGAACCAGTACCAATGCATCAAGTAACGCATGATGGCATGGGAAAAGTAGCTTTGGAGAAATCTTATATTAAAATAATGAGAGGAAAATGGAGCAATCAAAAAGAAAATTGCCATATTACATAGCACCAATACAGTTGATTGCAAGGCATGTACACTATTAATGAAGAAATGCCCAGATCCAAGCTACTTAGAAATAAAGAAAATACTTAGCTGCCCATCAAAAGATGTGTTACTGATCTGCTTTATGAGGGAACAGATGTTTGTATTGCACTTTATATGGAATTACCAAGAGCAATGTGGAACTTAAGTGCTTCACTCAAACTGAGAAAGTTACATTCATCAACAAACTTTTATTGGTAATTTTTATTTACGCGATGAGTCAACCATGAGGATGAACCAAGTGGATTAGGTATTCAAACAATGAATATATGAACAACTTTCAATCAACAACCATATTTTAAGAATTGCACGAGCAAAAATATTCTTTGGAATTTATACAAACTAAGTGGCCCCTTAAAAAGTCCCTAAACACTTTGAAATAACACAATTTGAGGAAGTGAAAATATTATAGTCATGATTTGAACCATTATGCAGTTTCTACAAATATACAAATGAACAACAGACAAAATTGAAACTGCAAAGATACTTGATAGACATGAAAGTGAAGCAAACTTAAAAAAATGGTCCCATTAGCATGATGTTGGTGTTTTATAAACAAACATTCCTTTTTAATTATTATTATTAATTAAGGTTCACACTACAGAGGATATCCCATTTGCTATTCAAAAGGTATTCAGTAAAGCGATTTGTTTATATAAACAATTCATCACTTATGTGAGCTGGCTATATGAAAGCAGTACTTAAATATGGAGCATGTCCAATGGAATTTACTACAAAAAACCATTTAGTTCTACTAAGATGATGTTGGGAGTGAATGCCCTCTTCCACCAATTCCAAGAGAAAAAAAATGTTGTGATACTTTAGTAATTGGCAAACAGCAAATGCTACATATTTTTCATATTATATAAAAGAAAGTCACTTGAACTTGAATGAGCTGAGAACAGTGGCTGACAGCAATTAACACCACAGTAGCCGATGAACATATTGTATTTTTATAAATGTAAAAAATCAATTTTCTATTCACTAGAATCATGAAGACATTAGTAAGTCCCTAAAGTCCTGAAGCATGTAAACTATTTTCAGTGAAAGCATTAACAGAAATAACCAAGCTGTGATTGTGCTTAAGAAAAACAAGATAAATGAACCGTGCATTTTGCTCTATACTCTTTTATACTCATTGCTTTATATAACTTGATCTGAAAATAAAAATGCAAACAAAATGGATGATAGATTATACACTTAGGAACAAGGACTGGTAAATCTTAAGGGCTTGATATGAGCACTCAGCTCAAAGAAAACAAAAAATGTTTTCGGATGAAGAGGTGAACAGTCAATGCTGCACATAAAAATATTCACAAGTCATCAGGAGTCTTCATCCATTGACACCTGACAGATTACGTAACTGGTGCCATATATGTTTTTACACTATAACAAGAAAAAAACCTTAACATAATATGCTTACATTAGAAGTCCACATCTCAATTACGTAAAATGTATTCTGTATTTGTCTTATAACTAATTTTATAAATTTTGAGTAAAAGACTAAAATTTTAAATAAGCTATGAATGTTTGGATAAAGCACTCTTTTATTAAAATTCATAGCCCTTGCAAGGTTGAGTGAGCAAGTGTGCTCCGTCTACGAAAAAATGTAGCTATTGGATCTAGTTAAAAAAAACTCAAAAATTAGGCAAATTTTAAACATTAAGGCATGGCATGCACATTTTACACGTAGGTAGAATTTCAGCCTTAATATTAGGAAAAAGGTGTTATACACCAATAAACATTGTATGTACTATTGAAAAAAAAAAGAAAACTACTCATGAATAACTATGCCACCAGATCACCACAAAATTTTAGTGTTGGATAAGGTTTCTTGCGATCCAATAGCAGTGGAAAGGAAGACTAAGTTAATTGGCAAATCTGATGACGCAACCCCTTGGAAGATTTTACCACTGTATAACCGTAGGGCTAAAAATTTGGCGAGTTCACAAAGTGAGACATGTAGTGTGTAATAGAACTTCAGAATTCAGGAACGAATTACACACTTTTAACACAAAAACAATGTCTCAATGCTTCTTTCTTTAACTATCACGTCAGACGTTGTAAAGTCGTTTTCTGTTATCGGTTGCTTTATCAAATAAACTTTGGAGATGCATAAAATTCACCCAGGCAGCTAATTAACTTGGAATGGAATAAAATTATTATTATTATTGAATCAAAAATTCTACAGCAATGTAATAAAAATGGCACTACTAATTAGTACCAATTGAAGAGATGAGAGAGATTCAACACTGCACTATATAAGTGTATTAATAAATCAAGTGCTATATATAGTGCAGTTACTTAGACAATAGGACTTCATAGGTTCAATGAATCTAAATCATCAATATGGACCAGCCGATTTGCTTGCTCTAAGATTTGAATAAACATCTAGTTATACAGACTAGCTTGGATCAATTTAAAACACTATATACCTAAAATACTGTTCCATTTTAGAAATGGATGAAAAATATACAAGTACTTTGAATAAAAAATGCAATGTTAACTTTTAGGGGGGAAGTTGATCGCTGTCAATTTACAGCAAGACACACCCTTAAATGATGTACATAACGTACAACATTAATGGATTTTGTGCATACAAGAGACAAAACGACCTAAATTATTTTTTTAATTCCTCCTTTATATTATTCTCAAAAAAATAACTGCACCCTTATGCCAATCTCACAGTACTGAATCACAAAATTCAGGGTTGCTACAGATTCTGGCTATCTTCCAATGCTTGTTTATAATAAAATACCAACCAGCACACACAAGCATGCTATGGCAATCAAGGCGGAAGTGAACCTGGTGGCAGATTTTGACACCTAACAGTTATTTGCCTCAATCTGCTTTGAACATTTCCCTTCAAGCCACATCTACTGTAGTGAGCATGTGCACTAGCTGCTGCTCAGCAACGAAGTAAAAAACTCAGCACAAGATTTGCTGTTAATTGATGAATTTGAATTTTTTGTAAAAATTCAATGGCCAATAATCATAAGAAATATTCCCAGGTCATTATTTGTTGATGTGGAAGGTCTTGCAGGTCAGAAGAAATTCACTAACCTACAGTCATGCCTCCTTTAAAATGCTTAACCACTTGTTAGTACCAATATTCATCCTGGTGAAGCAAGTCTTGGCATTGTTTTTGTAAACCAAGCCTGCAGCAAAGGTTTACAGTCTTCAAGATGTTACATAGCCTCGTCATAAAATCCAACAGACAGCTTGTGAGCCATCTCACTCCATTGGGTACAGCTTATTCTACTGTTCATAAGATAAGAGAAATGGCAGACCCTCGTCAGAAGCTGCCACTAAGATCACACAATAGCCACAGCCTAATATGCCAGTTGGTATGTTGTTAAAAAATCTTATATTAACACACCTCATAAATGGTGCAGTTCTCAATGATTTTCCCCAAAAATATAAGATTTTAAACTGCTTTAAAATGTTGATGGTAGAATTAATAACATTTTTTTCTGCCATATAGCAACCCTGAACTTCCCTACTCCCAGGCGCACACATATTTCACTTCTCTACCACACACAGACCAAGTAGTTAACTAAAATATGGTTTAAAGGAACATACATACCATAATACAGTTACTATTCTAGATAAAATTTATTCCCTTGACAAAGGTGGTCACTGGACAAACTTGCATGTACCTACAAAATGGAGAATTTGAAGATTTATACACCAAACGGTGAAAGTGAACAGCCTATCAAAACCAGGGCTGAATCATTGCAAATATTTTTACAGGACCCATACACGGTACACTAGTCATTTCTTCAACTTACTGTCATTACCAGGCAAGTTCTTCTAGTGACACCTACACAAATGGAAACAATTTTACCCACAATGGTATATAGATACTTACAGTAGCTGAATGTTACACAAACACACCAATGTTGGCAGTAACAGCTGAAAAAAATTAGAAATCCGCAGCAAAGGAAACCCCGTAAGTATCCAATTTTACATTGGTGAAGATGGGGGATTTATGACCAAGTCCCTATCATATAAGTAATAATTTTATACAGAGAATCCCACATTTTTGTGCACTTCAGCTCTTGAAAGTTACCAATGGGAAATTTTGGTTTACTTTAAATAAGTATAGGTCCTCGCAAAAGATAATTTGAAGAATGTTTAACACTACCTAAGTATCTAAGCACAAATTAATAGCTACTTAACCCTCCTAGAAGTCCAAAATTATTTCCTGCAAGGACATGACTATCTTTCACCGAAAATAGGTTTCAGTGAAAATCTATCACAAACTAAGGAATGAAAACAAACAAAATACCTGCTCCTCTTGAATTCTAAACAGGATAGAATGTGTATTAAAGCATTTCTGTTATAAAATACAACTCAATGATGAATTTAGCTACCTTTTAATCTTCTCACATCCAGAAATGATAAGTATATGGCAAAGATAAATTTATTTCCTCAAATTTATGTAGCAAAATGAGAGAAAATGAATTTCATAAACTTGAGATCAAATATATCACTGAATGTTGGGCAGTACATGAGGTTAAATTATTACAATTTATAAAATTGACTAAAAACGGCCCACAATACCACAAGAAACATTTTATAATGAATGATAATTATTGATAAATGGCAGATCCCGAAACTACCAAAAATGGTAATTAGTTCCCACTCTCTAAGAGCCTTAACAACCTAGATTTTAAATTTTTCCTTTGAAATGCCAACTGTAGAAAAGGAATTTATTTTTTCTGCCCATACAGGGAAATAAGAATTATATTTGTATTTTCCACTTCATTATGACTAAGTAAATCTTTTACTCAATAGCCAAAATCTTGATTTCAAAAACATTAGCAATATGGCGGTGTATTTTAGAAATTAACATTTAAGTATAAGACAAACATTGGTTTCCAATGTCCTGGAGGCAAATTCTAAACTAAATATGTTAAAAATTTAATTCTAAAAAAAATATTTAAACTTCTCAACAACAGTAGAAACTCAGCCATTAAGTTGCAAGAATGTTTGTCGTATAAATTCTATTATGAAGGGAAAAAACCTGCAATTTCATCATGGCAACCGTAACTCACTGAAGTGTCCATATAACAGATTTTGTGAAAGATGCAACTTACCCAAATCAATCCAAATTCCCAGTGCATATTGTGCTTCCATAAGAACAAATATTTCATATTCAATCAAATTAGAGAAAGTCTCCTTACAGAACAGGATAGTCCTTGGTGTAACACACCACCCTGAAATTATTGACTTCCAATTGTCTTTGCGACATAACTTTTAGAAGTATCCCTTCAATACCTTATAAAATGAACTATAGTTTATAGCAGCTAACCAAGCAAACAAGGTTGGGTTGCACTTGCACTTCTGGTGAATCTATGAACTCAGAAAATACTCTCATCAATTCATTAATTTATGAAACCAATTACTTGTATTTCCAAATGGGGACACACTTTGACCTATATGAAGTAACCGACTGCTAAGTTCTCAAGCAAAAGAGCAAAGGCTAATATAGCCTAAAGAAAACCACCCGTGCTTCTTCCGCTCTGCAAATGAGTAATAAGCCCAGGAAAAGGCAAAAGAAAGTTCAGTGTAAGCACTCTTTTATACTTAATTAAAGAATCTCACATTAGCTGCAGAATCTAACAAGCAACTTAACTAAGTTCCTTAACAAGTTGCTTCAATACCAAATTGAGTATCACATTCTATGTTCAGAAAACCTCTCAATATCTTAAAAACTCATTCTTAGTTCTGGACTAAATGATTGTACTTCACAAGCAAGCATTAGAATGTGTTAAAAATTCATCAACATGTAAAAAAATCTGGCAAGAACATAGTATTTAAGAAAACTCTGATATCAAGTTGTTTTATAAATAAACAAGCAGTCCTAAAGCAATGTAAAGGACAAAGGGGGAATTTCCATGGATATGTAACCCCATGTATGTAACCCCATGTAACCCCACCCCATCAGTTATAAATAAACAAGCAGTCCTAAAGCAATGTAGAG
>LYUA01002064.1:143283-157054 GCA_002093875.1 Calopteryx splendens | reverse complement strand
GCAATGTAGAGGACAAAGGGGGAATTTCCATGGATATGTAACCATGGACTACAAATAATATAACTAAAAATAAACTCACTCTCATGTATGTATCATAGGAATTAAGAAAGCAACTCATCATTATTACTTTTTGGAGTACCGTGACCCCGATAATGGCAAAAATCCACGAAAGTAGATGAAAGATTGATCAAATACTTACAGATCAAATCTTTTACAACATCTACTATAAAAATTAGCACTTAACTCCTGTTAATTAATAGCTTAGCACCTATGGATTTATTTGGCAATTAAAATTTTCCAAACAATTAAAAAAAATAAGGGGATTAAGAGGAGTATCTCTATAATAATCAATTCTAACAAAAAGTCCAGCACATTTGAAACATCTCTAACTACTGCTGAAACAGCTGACAATCAATACTGTCACTATTGAAGACTATGTGCATTATTGGTACACAATTCCTAGACAATACATTTGTCTTTACTCAGCCTGTGAAAACTCACTCCACAATATGACAAAAATTTTCAAAGATAAATTTGTCGTCATACTGGTAAAATTAATCTGACTTGACATGAATGCTAGGTTGAAAACTGTTAGTACAGTTACACGCATCCTCCAAATAAAGGCATATACACACCTCTAAATGGACTGGGACATCCTATCGGGCCTAGGATCGAGCCTAAATCAAATTAATTGCATCCCTCCTTGAAAAATTAGCAACTTCCCCACTTCCTAAAATAATTTCACATGCAAAACTATTACCTATGCATTAGGATTGCAGCCCCAAGAGAGTCAAATGGTTACATCAGTACTATTTCATTATTTCACACAATGTTGTGCTAAAATGCATGAATTGCAGACAGCCATATGCCCATCTCATCTGTAGACATGACAGTTTCATCATTTTGCGTTGCATGAATTATCCTTGCATAACCTGTACATGAAATGTTTTAATTTGCATTTAAAAGCATGAATATGAAACAATTTTAGAGCATCAGCACATATTGCGACAAAATAAAAAGACAAGGGGTTATGGTTTATGAAAAAATATTCACCCACTGTCAACTACTGCTGGAAATGAAAATCTAAAGAATATTTTTGAAAGATACTGAAGTGCACAACAGAATAACACCACACACAATTGACACCAGCTCAGATTTTTCAGCCTCTAAATCAAAAATTATATTACCCAATCAATCATATGAATGTCAACAATTAAGTTAGCAACGTTGTATTTTTTCTGTCTCCATACTATACAATTTTTTTCCTTTTTACTATTTCCCTCCGCAATCAAAGAAGCAGAAGAAGCAGAGATCAAGAGCCACTTAGCCGATGTTAAATGACTCGAAAGGACATTCTACATAAAAATGCTCTTATCTATACTTCTGAGGCATCCACTTCAACCTAATGCACAACATTCAGATGATGGCTGATGATGACTTGGGACTGTTGATACCGAATCAAATTTCCTGGGTGTAAGCAGACTAAATAAACTCACCCTAATAATTCACAGCAGGAACACAAAAGTGTGTAATGATTTACAGAAATATAAGAATATAAAATAAAAGAAAATACTTTACATATTAGTAAAAGAGTACCAACCCGCAACGGAAATTACCCTTCAAAAGTTCTTACAGGTCATCTAAATAAAACTCTCCAGCCAAAGTTACGTAACTCATTCAGTGTCCAAACACCTAGACTGAGCTATAGTGAAGAACCTGAGCTAACGCATGAAATTCAAGCACAAACAATTGACGTAAGACGGATTTCCTAAACCATGACCAGTAAAACAAAATTGAGCTAGTCTCCAAAAATTGTTTGGCAGATACCCAGGTTTAAATTCCAATTAACAGCAACTAGGGAATTGAGAAAGCCAGGGCCAATGGAATTGAATGTATATTGGAATGGCATTAAGGAAACGAAGTACTAACGTAATTTGGGTTTGCAGGGAATGGAAGCTATTTTGAAATGGAAACTGAACCAAATTAAATGAGAACATTTATTAAAAGAATTTGTCAAGACACATTACATTTGACAACTTGATCACTAATATTACGTGAAAATCAACCATGGAATCTACCTTATCAATGTTAGAAAAAAGTCAATACACAGCTGAGAATGTATGTCAGAAGAATAAACTTCTAAATAAAAAAATACATGTCACTTTTAAATGACTTATAGCTATGGAAAACTAAGCAACATGACATGATCAAATCCAAAAGTCACAAGGATCACATGAACAACATTACCAATATGATTGTATATGTATACAAGGATAGAACACCCACTTTAGTCAAGGTTCCTGTCAATAATTCAGGTCAGATATAGTTTTTCATTAGATAATACTTAAATCAGCATAAAGACAATATTCAAAAGGTTTTCCATGCTATGAGCCAGAGACATAACTGGCAACTGGGGAAACAACTTATACTTTTGTCGCCATAAATCTGCAGAAATAATATTTCTCAAAAAGAGCATTTTGTTTAATCAGAGGCACACATACTGATGTCAAAATTCAGGCAGAATGTCTGTTTACAGCAAAAACAAGTCACTTCAAATCTTCCAAGTAAAAATGCAGCTCAACTACTTCAGAATGAATGTGCCACATGTACAATTAAAGGAAGCAGTGCTTTTCATAGGTTCAGCTTGCACTCTGTTTCTTTCACAACCTACAACTGCTTCACATTTCCCTCCGCTATAAAATCCTAGCAAGAAAACGTGCATCCTGGTGGTCATCTGTCTCCCAACTTATCCTCATCTTAAAATCTCCTTCGCTTTGGGGCATACTCATCACCCCTGCGATCATTCCCACCCCACCGTCCACGTGGGCCTGGGACACCTCCCCCAACCATGCTACCCCTAGGCCCAGTTCCATTAGGGCCAGCGGGCCCAGGAGGAACCATTTCATCAATGCCATGCATGTCCCCACGGCCTCCACCTCCCCCACCCTCATACCGCACCTGGCCACGGTCGTAAGCATCCATGAAAGCCTTCGGGTCCTGGACCCCCTAACGGTGCATATGACGCCAGACAAGGAATGGAAATTGGACACAGAGGGGTGTATTATCAGGGTTGGGAATGTGGATTTATTTGCATGGGATGTAGTAGGTATAGGAATCAAGGATATCCGTCAGCGTCATGATTACCACATAGAAAAGAAAGGGGAAAAATGAAACCGTTAGTCTTGATACAAGACTTGCAACTGGAGGTGTCATCCTACCAGAGCTTACACATGTTAAATAGGAAAGTATCGCATGCGTCAATAGCCCTCAAGGGCCCAAGTGTGATGGAAACAGAAAACCCCATTTCAGCCGTGCAAAAAAGCTGATAGATAATCAGCTGATAGACTGGAGCATTGCATATACGGTTTAAATAAAAGAATAAAACCTTTTATGTCATGAACGTTCACGTAATGAACAGGGGTTTTTTGTTTACAACAAGAAATAAACCACATCACCAAATGACGTTGATACTGGTAATAACAGGACAATTTACAGCTTGTCTGCTCTTGAAACTTCACAAAATAGCACAAGGGAATGACCATACATCATCAAGAATGTCACATTACACACAGCCTGCCCATTCCTACACAGCTCATAGAGGTATTGTATATGCCCCTTGAAACAAAGGTTGGCAAAGTTAGTGATACAACAAATCCCTTCTGCTGCTATTCAATCCATCCATACAAGAAATCACCCAGGTTCAGTAAAATCTAAATCAGCTAGCATATATAGATTAAATTCAAGACAATTCCCTTCGAGAAAATGTCAAGATAAGCAAAACAAGAATTTTAAGCCGTTGCCACTCCAACTTTATATGGCCAGATAGAAGCATACAAAGCCTCCAAGGACCAACTACCAATGGAGTATGGCATACTATGGCAAAATTTTGTAGTACAAACCATAATAGAACTCTTTATAAAACCATGACAGGCAAATTGTCCAATAATTTTTATATAGCACTCGCTAGCTATAACAAACTGCTTATTACAGAGTTCCCATGCATCAAAATTAAGTTTTTAAGTATGGGAATATTATAATGTAAGAGCTCTATCACAGTCTATACAGAATTTTCTTGATCAAAAATCCACGTAAACACAACGAGGAGCCTCCAATTCATTCCGCCGGAAAAATAGTACCAAATATCCAATATACATTTTGCTACCAAAAGACATGGTAAATCACAAACAACCACTTCAACGGAATACGCAAAATTTACTGTAAACACTGGTAAGCCTTAAATCATATATATGTTCGTTATTTCATCACCTACCTAGCAAAATAGCTAAAATTCAAATATGCATGGCATGTGACATTCTAACTATGTTATGGTATTCCCAAGCTACAGTTTCACCATGTACTTAAAAACTTGGCAACATGCTCACGCATATCAGTCCAAGAAAATAGCTCAGTCAAACAGCATATTGGCTGACAGACAGGAGCAGGTATTTAAGGACAATTAGTATTTGCATTTCAAACAAACCATTTAGTATATGTGCTATACAAATATATATATATATATATACACAAGTTAACTACCAGAAAAATTGCACTGCTGTAACATCAAAGGGTAACCACCACTTTGACAAGTTCATGAATGTCATGTTTTTTTAAATACAAGATGTCTATATATTGCAAGAGAATGCAAATGCACCAATCACAGACCCAATAATAATAAAGCATGGCTCATGCCAATTCTGAAACTTGTTACGCAAACAAGTTTAAGTATTTACTATCTAGGTGCTCTTGAGGCACCACAAGATGTGTAGTCACAAACACTCACTTAAAAAGCACTTAAAAAAATGACCACAAAAAAGTATAATACACTGAATAAATACACTGAATAAATTGCAGTAGCCTCAGAATTGACATTCAAAAGAAAAAAAAAAGGGTTGCTAACCTTAACAAAATCAGAAGCAGACAAGACCACGCAATGGCTCAAGGCCAATGAGAAAAGAAAATGGTAGGAAAGCAAATAATTATATAAAGTAACAAATCTACCAGGGGGATCATTCTTGCAGTATAGTGATTCAACTAATATCCTATATAGCATGAGATAGATTTCTCCCTCAAATAAGGAAACACGAATTATATTTTCCTTAACCGGTAGGATTCATCAATCCTCACAAAATATTAACCCAAGTTATTTCAGGTGATGCAATTATCAGAATACTAGCTGGTACATACAGTGAAACCTCACTTTTACAACCACAGAATCTTTTATCATGGAAATGTTGCATTATGTTTTTTTAAACTCAGTATCCCAAAAACATATACTTGATGAGAAGGAAAAAGGTGGCAGGCACACTTTAGAGACAGCAACTGATGAAGACTGTGATCACACAGGTCATACATAGGCTTAAACATAAAAATCGAATGATAATTAAAGTCATTATTTGCCAATTAAAATATTTCTTCAATTGAAAGCATCCATCAATAATATTACAGAAACAAATTATGCCAAATATTGTAATGAGTACTTTTTGGTTCCACAGCTGTTAAAAGAACAATTCCACAGGATGGTACAAGGACAAAATTTAAGAAAAATATATATTGAATTAAATGGAACTTTGTTGCCTTTCACAACTACTTTGTTGGCAAGGACAAAAATAATTATAACTGTTAACACCTATCCTTATAATTTGATTATTAATCTCTCCATTGTTTCGAAATACTTCACAATTTTGCTTTTAATCTCAAGTGTTTGTAAAATTCATTCTTTCTACTAAGCAAAAGATAACATACAAAAATTGGAGAACTTATTTTTAAATTTCGAACAAGCTTGATAGAAAATAATCACTAAAAAGTGAGTAAAAAGTAAAAGCAGCCAACCCTTTCTTACACTAGGGTTTCCCTAAGGAATCTTATGTATTCATTTCAACAGAGAACACAATGGTAAAATCCAGAAAAAGCACATTTGAATGTGGTCCTTTTTGCTTGCTGCAGTTATGCTTAGTCAACAGTTACAGACACTAACATGATTTTGCCTGCAAATTATGACTTCTCTCAAGTATTTTCTATTAACACTTTTTCCCTTGTCCCCCAGAAAAGTGTAAAAGAGGAGCTTCACTGCATTCATTGAAAAGTTATCATGGCTGTTCAGCATGAATATATGCAATTTAAAATATAAGATACTAGATCCTTAAACAGTTTAATAAATGTAGTATGGGCACCAGTCTTTATTTACAATTGCTGGGCACAAATACATGCGGACCAAGGTTGACGAGTCTTCAGTAAGGATTAGGGTACCTTGAGCCTGCAAGTTTCATTCCATTAACCACCACTCTCAAATACAAAAGAAAATGTATCATAAGGCACATTTCACCTAAATTTTCAATCCAGTACCCCGCTTCAGAAAGACTTAAAATTATATATATTCTCTGTTTTAACACAGTAGCAACACAACACTCAAATATTTTTCCAACAAATACTAAGATGCACACTTTGAACCAAACTGTTAATCATCTGCTTTGAACCAATAAATCTTTATCCTAAAACCAGACTATACAATGGAGACAAAAGTAGCGTTCAATTACAGTGGAATCCTGATATAACAGGTATATAGAAAGAACGAGTGCTGGTCAAGGGACAGCTTATTGTCCTATTGCCTACATACTAAGTCAATCAGTTATAGCAAGATCTACATGTAGGAATCAGCGGTAACTCATTATTAGTGGATCAACAACTGCCTAAACAAAGAAATAGAAACTTAAGTGCATTCTTCCACCATTTCAGCCTCCCAATCACTATTCCAAGGCAGATATGATTTGGATTAAAACTCAGGAAATCAAAGAATCTGAATATATTTTCAGCAGAGGTAGGCAGCTGGACCATTGTGAAGGTTAAGGTACTAAGTTCATGATTGAGAAATAAAATTAATTCAAACTCCCTTGGACCAGAGATAAAGAATACAAAGACAGATCCCAAATTATGGGTCCCAACTCATAGAGGATATATTGAAGAAATAAAATCCATATACAATGGGACGGAATCTAGATGACTGAAACATATTTCCTGTGATTATCCTTGTTTCTTGTACATTTGTAAGTTCCTCAACTCGGATTTGTTAGCTCTGCGCAGTTTTCAAATGACTAAAAAGGTGTCCATATACAATTAATTGTAATAGTCTAAAAAAATGTAAATAATGATTTGGCAACAAAATTATAATGCAAATAAGAGTTAACAAGATCCACTTAATGTGGTGTACTTACAAAGAAAAAAATAAAAAAACTTTAATTTTTGCATTAAAATATCACGCCATAAAAAGTAGGCAAAATTCTCTTAAATAGTTTCTTCAACATGAAATTCTCAAAAGCAATTCTCAAACTACACAAATTATACAGAAGAAATAATAGACCATAACTTAAAAATCATTTAAAGCAAGTATTCCAAATAGAGTGTGACTTTTAGTGATTGTTAGCATCCATCATACATCATGACTCCACTGCATCATTTGTGAACATTGTGACATAAATTTAACATAATTCCAAAAAAGATAGTAAATATAGAGCAGATAATGCTTTTATTGATTAAAGCATTTTAGTTCAATGCAGACCAGCAATAGTTAGCGAACAGTAGTATGCTATCTTTTTTTAAATCTACCAAATACCACTTAAATATATAATTCCACTGCAGTAAACAAAAGTTCCAAACTATGAGATATTGTCAAGAGAATCGAACTAAACAATTGGTCAAATTGGTGCCTAAAATATTTCCTCCGATTCTTAAGGCTCGCTTTATTTGCTGCATTTGCTTGGGCATTTATTGCTGCAATAATTGCACCGTGTAATGCTATAACAACCTTTATAAATGCTATAACAACTACTCTTTAACAGCAGAGCAATAACTTATTGAGAACTGCCTGAAGCAGAATTAAAAAATTTATATAAATATAATTCAGAATACAAGTACAACATAATCTTCAAAATATGACGCTTGAATAGACCATTCTTTCAATCTTACACATGCATTGAGTAATGAAGACAACCATTAAAGCTAATCAAAAAACATTTACACAAACCAACATGGCGTTAACTTCTCAGTAGTTAAAAGCAAACAAAAGTTTGTATTGAGAGAGGAAAACAGAAAACTATTTGGCTGCACCAGGAATCTAGAAAAGTTTTCATCCATCATATAAAATGCCACCTCAAAGAAACATTAACGTAGGAAGACACGAAAACCACTCATATAAAACTTTTGATGAATTCAAGAAAAGCATCATGCAATCCGACTCTCTGAAAGACCTACTTGCTCCTTAACAAGGACTTGAGAAGAGAACACTTAGCATTTAAATGTAGATAAATAAAAACGAAGTGGTAAAAGATAACTAAACAGAATTCTGCATAAATGTTTGTAAGGAAAGTGGAAGTAATTTGCAAATATCTACAAGTTGTAAAAATATACAAAATGAAATCACGCAGATTTTTAACAAAATACAGCAATAGCCTTGAAGAGAGGCAGCATATTTAAATATCCAGTAGAAAAAACTTGAAGGTTGTTATATTTATTTATCCAACAGAGAATGATCTATGATTGCACTAAGTAATCACTATGATGAATCATCACCCATTTCACTAAAGAATACCCGCAATGTTAGAAATAAAATATAGATAGTAATACACAATAGTAACATGCCATATGAAAACATTTTCTAGTGTGTGCTCAATAAATTGACAAATTCACTACAGTACCCACGATTAAGAAGGACAGGTTAACAATGAAAGATTTCACAGGAGGAAACTGATAAAACCATCAATGAAAAAAACCCTACCGTAACTGGATAATTACATTTTTATTTAACTTCCAGGGAGAATGCCCTTATAAGTGAATTACTTATAGAACTATAGCATAGATGATAAGACAATTATGTACCGAAGTCATTGAATAGGGCAAAGACCCACCTAACATGAGTCCATCACTGAATGTGACTGTGTTTTTACATGTAATCTTATCAAATGCCAAGTCTTACCAAAAGCTGACAATTTGAAACAACATGCAACAATCGAAAACAAAGCAATGAATACAGTTGTCCCTGCATGGCATTCTACTGTCCAGCAAGATAAAAATTGAGAGCACATTCAATGCACCTTACAAGTAAATGGGTTCCATATTCTGAAAGTCTATTATTTTTCACCGAAAGCGCAAAAAAAAGAATCAAAAGCCAATGAGCTGGCATAGAATAGACTAAATAGTGTGTAAATAGATATTATGCATCACACACTTAAAATAAAAGTATCTCACTGGGGGCACAATCTTAATTAGAGTAGGCACCTGCTGGTTATCTAAGAAAACTGGTAGAAAAGGAATTTTTGAAAAACACCTGTCAAGATGTTGTACGAACAATAAGCTCATGCATGCTGGATTATCTGGCATATTATCTATCCTGAATATTTTTTAACTATTATACCAGATAGTCTACCCTAAATCAAATTCACAAAATAATAATTGCTTAAAAAGTTGAGAAATACATTACCGGTGGAAGACTTCCTGGACCACCAACTGGACCTGAAATCATAAACACCTTGCTTGAATACAAAATGCAAATTAGAAATAAATAGGTAGTCAACAGAAACTTTCCCGACAGTAACAAAATCGATCAGTTAGAGATTATTTACAACCAGAGAGATGAATTATATCACCATTTAGGCTATTATTTCTTTTTCAACAAAAAATGCCATGGAAATTAGTATAGCTGACAAGATGATCCCAGCTTTTCATTGCAGGTAGAGATTTAAGCATTCATGAAATGCATGCTAAATACTGCCACCCTGCAAAATCACATAGCATTGCATTTTGTATCATTGACAAAGTAAATATTTCACATGGTATCTACACTTAATTATCCCTTATTTTTATTGTCTGGCAGTAATAAGAGTTACTTGAAAATAAAATCTACCATTATTTCAACTTGCTCCCATAATCTGTGAATACACATTGTTTAAACTATGATACAATATTGGCACTAAAAAACTAAGCTAATAATAATAGCAGTGCCGCCCAATTCAATAAATGTTTACTGTTTCGCTATCATCTAAGGCCTGATAAAGAATTTGCACACTGGGTTTAACATGATGTGGTCATTAATAAGCCCTTTAAAGATCACCCGTTATCACATTAATAAAGAAATCACTCCTGCTGTTAAAACTTAATCAACAGAGGCTCTACATGGGAAATGGAGTAATACTACATATTTAAGACAGTATCTCAATATCATACATAGACTTCGGATTTAAGTGCAGCTTTGAAAAGTTTATATGGATCAGAAGAATCCAGTCTTTGATTGGAGAAAAATCATCTCTACTATCAGTCCTCTACTAGTATTAGCAAGAATTACAGTTAAAATCCTCTAATAAATAAGTTATTTGCACAAGGTTTCTTGCATTACAAAATACTCTACATAAAATACCATTAATAATTCCAATCAAATCTACTTACAGACTTGAATTGTTTTAAGGTTTACTTCAGAACATTACAATAAAAATATTAGCTGCATAATCTGAACCATAAATTTTTAATTGGGATTGGTCATATTTGGATACATAAGGAACTTTAAATATTTAACATGAGGTACTATATAAAAAACTTACTAAATCAATATATATCATCAGTATGTTTGAACTAGAAAATTATACCTCTTAAGCTAGGGCTGTTGGGTTATTCAAATAAGAAAAAGCAACATCCTATCCGGATTGGAAAAATGAATAACATCAAGCATCCTTGATTTGATAAAGCTATGCCACTAATGATAACAGAAATCCAAAAGATGGCCGAAAAAGATTTACATTTGCAGAGAATACATTCATAGACCCATAATGCGACACAGACAAAATGAACTTAATTTTAAAGCAAGGGCCAAACTTTCAGGAGTTTAACTACAGTAAAATATTCACTTAGCTTGATTAAATTACTAAATGAAATTAAATAATGTAGGATATGATGAAACTTTAATACATACCTCCAATAGCAGCATCATATTCCCGAATGGATGCCTCAGCAGGAAGAGGTGAGTCATAGCCACCACCTCCACCTGGTGCCTGCCTCAAGGCTTGTTCCTGCTGGTCAAGGAGACTGTTCAGCTGGTGAGCCTGAGAATACCCAGATTATTAACTATTCAGAATAACCCTCTCAGCAAAAGAGCAAGAGACGTATGCTCAGGAAGATTGCCTCCAAAATTTAGCACTCTTGATGTACTTATGTGGCCAAATCTTTAAAAACCCCTGAAGTTGACGGTGACTAATTACTGATGTCTCAATATCCATAAGATGCCCATGTAACTTATCACCAAGGCTATTACTTAAAACTTAAATTTAAAGCAAATTGTGACCCACATAACACCTAAAAAAAAGTTGACCTCTAGTCATCTAAATAGCCTATCCTGAACCCGATCAAATAACCCAGTAAATGGTAATGAAATCACCTAACTTAATGAAGCAGTTATTACTAAGACCCTGAATCTCTCATGAAATATATAATGCAAATAAATGATTCTGTTCTTAAATATATACAACTGCCAATTTCTTAAAACAACAGGAAATATAAAACAAATTCATGAACAAACTTCTAAGAAGTTACTCAAGTCTTACTTCTAAATCATAAATTTCAAGGTCATTCAAACCTGCATGAAGAGACTGTTTTCCTGTTGGCGACGTCTCAACTCTTCCTCCTGGTGGCGCATTCTTATATCCATATCTTCTTGTTGTCGTCTCATCATGTCTTCATCCTGGCGACGCTGTTCCTCATGCTGCCTCTCCTTAAGTTCCCATTCACGCTTCTGTCTCTCACGGTCTTGCTCCCTCATGCGCAACTCTAGAGAAATTCAAATATGTGCACGGACAAAATTTAAACACTCATTCAACTCCTGCAAGCCCATTTGCCTAGACATACACAAAACCAGACTTACGTTCTCTTAACATTTCTGTTTCGTGCTCATATCGAGCGTATTCCATCTGTGCCTCAAGCTTTTCCTCTTCCATCTTCAATTCACGATTCAGTGCTTCTTCCTTTTGCTTGCGGAGCTCAAACAGCTGCTTCCAACGAGTTCCATATTCATACTCAAATGATCCTGGGGCCGCAAACCTTGGCCCAACCTGTTAAAATGAACATGGCAAATTAAAAGCCAGCCAGTGCAATAGAAATCAGACTTATCAACAAGTTGATCAGATAAAAAGCAGCCAAAAAAAATATCATCAAGTTACAGACGGTAATTCCTTTTTCATCATCCAGTTAGTTAATATGAAAATAGTGGCAAATGAAACACATACCTCTCTCGACTTCATATACTCTGGATTTTTCTTGGGCAAGTTCCTCTCAGTGTACCCATCAACTTCATCCACTTGCTCAAATGGCTCCAAAACCACTGGGCGAAGAGACCTAAAGAATTATATAAAGTTAACTACTGGCAGGTGAGCAGTAACCCTTATAGTGCCAGTAGAGCTATCTATTGGCCCTTGGGTACATGCAAATAATGCCATGGGCTGATGTATTGGCTCACGAGTTTATATGAGGCCATTATAAATTGTTTTATATATGCTGGTATATAATATATATATATATATATATATATATATATATGCTATCTTCTTTTTACTTTTTCACCAAGTGTTAGGAGTATAAATAAAAGAATTGGCAATAACAAATTATTTTAAATAAACTTACACGAGCAAACAAAATTCATCAAAGTAGCCCAGGCATTTTTCACATACACCAGCTAAAGAAGGCTGGCACTATAAAGATTAGCATAGAACTATACTGATTTAGGGGTAGATACAGCATAGAAACATCATTCCACAGCACCAACTGTTTAAGGTTTATCCTAAAAGAAGGCATATTGGAGTATCAGAATCTCAACAGAATATTACCATTCAAAACAATAACTGGTATAGTCTGCAGAAATTCCAGATTATACATCAATCGTTATTAGCGAGAATTCTTACTCAATTTTACTCTTACTTAGTTACTTTACTACAACTTACTCAAAGGTTTAATTTGAATTTCTCCTCCAACAACTACATTTTCAGATTCCAGATAAAATTTCCTTATTCATAGCATCCAAAACCACTAAAATCAACCCAAAGGTTGGTTGGATGGGTGAGGATATAGCTCATCTAATAGTTATCACAACAGCATGTGAGATTCACAAATCAGAGTTAGGTGGTCAAGTATCAAGGTCAATATTACCGTATGAACCTGAATCTAAGATGAACCCCCATTTTTTACTCTCAAAAACAGAAAAAAGACTGATGAAAGAGATGAAAAAGAAAAGATGCAATCTCATCATTACAAAAATTTCATAGTTTGTCCTCCACTTTTCTTAATCATTTTTGTATTAATATTCAATAACATCAGGCAACATCTGACATAGAACCATCAGATTTTAAAATAAATTAAGCTATAACAATCTGTTTTTGGTAACATAATAAATAAAGAACATATTAACTTCTACAAACTCGTGGAAAATAAAAATATAATTTTTCAAAATAAAATAATTAAACCAGATCGCAGTCATTCTGTCCTATTACAGAATAAAATATTTTAATGAGAATTAACATTCATGTCATCCTCACTATCTTCATCAGTCTCAACTTCAATAATACTATCCCAGAGAATTTCATCCTCACACCCATCCATGGCATTAGATGAAGCATTTCTTAAATCCTGTCACGACTGTATGTGAATTTATTTACGGCCACGCTTTCTTTATCCAACTACAGAGTAGTTCAACATCAGGCTTTTTTAAATTTCCTTTTGCAGTAAAACCATGAGTTCCACTCTGTAA
>LYUA01002064.1:34039-45222 GCA_002093875.1 Calopteryx splendens | reverse complement strand
CTTGAATTCATCATACTTGTCTGTATATAGATTCAGTTGGCCCCTCAGTCTTAAATCATTTTCTTTGAGTCCACGAATTTCACCTCTACATTCTTCAAGTTCCTTTAAATATGACACACACATGAATGTGAAGCTTAATAGATGTAGAGTCATTAATAGATGCCCAGCAAATAATGTGATAATATCCTGAGAAGCCATGAATGGCTGGTTTTACATGCTTGGGAATTAGGAATTTAAATACTTAAAAAATGTATTTATTCACACTCTTACTCAATCACTCAAAATAATTATTTTATTCCTCATTAAAATCAGAGGTTAATGAGAGGGATTTCTCAGAAATTAACAACATTCATACAAAAACATCTGAAAACAACCTACAAGGGACATGCCAAAATTTCAAATACTTGAGAAATCAGTCAGAGAACACTTGAATACCTTTAATATGGATTTAAATCGAGTGATCTAAGTTGTCAAGAATACGAGGTGCTATTCAAACTTTTCAAGAATTGAACATACTACCTAAACCAGTAGCAGAATGAACTTCTTTAACCAGATGCCACTTAGTGTGTATTACATGTGTAACATGTCCACTCATGAAGATGCTGCTTGGTAGACTGGCAGCTGAAATACACACCAATTGGCATTTAGGAGCTGTAGTTCCTACAGGTACTGGTTTGGGTGGTATATTTGAACTCTTAAAAACTTAGGGTAGCACCTCAGATAATAAATTTTTTTGCCACCAAAACCTAATAAAATCTAACTCAACTGACTAATATTTTCATCACATAATTATAGGATATCATTAAAAATGAATTCATAATATTTATAAATAGCATGAGGATATTCATTACTTAATATTTTTTATTTAATTTTCAAGTCAAATACCTAGGTAATTTATACAGCAAATTGTTGCTTTCACCCATGAGATCAGCAAAAATAGAAAAAAATTAAACTTATCCCTTTAACTTCTCCTTTGAAGTCACTAAAGAAGAATAGAGAAAATAATTGGACAGAGAGGAAGACTAATGATGATGTTTTAGGCAATATAATGGAAGAAGTGACGAAGTTACTAGGTGAATTCTGAAAAAAGTACAACAAGTGAGTGGAGGAGGTATTCATACGTAGTGAGATGATAAAGGCCAGGTTAGAAGGGAGGATGTTAGGTAAATGGAGAAAAGAAAGACAGATAGGTAATAGGCTCTTTAGATGCCATGGAGCTTAGTACAAAGAACTGAAGGAGGAAACGATGTAGGGCAAGCAAATACAGTTTCAAGCAAAACATATTTAAGTATTAGTGTTTAGGGATAGTCAAAAACCTACCGTAAGTACGTTGATTACCTTTGATGATGATTAATCAAGTCACAATCCCTTTTCCCCAAAATGAAATCATTATGACTTACCTTCCCCAAAACCAAACTTCTTTCGAACAGAAACTAATTTGGGTCAAAGGGTATGACCAACACACAGAAAAACAGTAGTTCATTATCTTTAATGACCCTTAGAGAAATTAAAACTGATTTCCGAAGTTTTATGAAACAATGTATAAAATCACATATTTTATGTTTCGCTATTAGAGATTTTTCTTTAAACTGTACTTTTTATGTATTCAAATAAAAATGTAAAACTTTGTAAATTTGAATTCTTAGAAATGAAGTTTTGAATGGGCATAAAATATCTGGATTTGAGGTAAACATTTTACTACCAAAATTTGGATAGTGAAATTGCCATCATGCCTGATCCAACTACAAACAATTACACTTGACAAATTAAGATGTAATATGGTTTCTTTACACCACATTAAAAAAACACCATTGACCATGACTGCATGACCAAAATATTATGAAAATGACTACTCAAAAGCTATGGTCTTTGATTATGTTTTAGTTATAGATATTAATGAGCCAACTACCCTTCAACCAACTTAACCCATGAAATAGGTAGATGCAGGTCATGTTTTGTGGAAATATACTAATTTCCATCCTCTCCAATCCCACAGTTTTCACTGAAATGGCTCAAGTCTGCCATATGAACTTGGGTGAGATCTACATGAATGATCATGATTCAATATGAGATACTACAGGGTATTTAATGTCCTCCCAACTTCTGACGTAAATTCCTACTGTTAACTCCAAAATAAAATGTCCCTCACTTAATAACACAGCATCCATAATGAGATAGGATTTGAATCCAAAACCTTGAGGATAAATGGAAAATGAAATGGCAACCAAGAGAACCAGGTTGGCATGCAAGGGGGAATAACAAGGGTTTAAAATTGGGAGATGATGTCCTGATAGAAATTAAATGGTTGTTTATTAAAAGATTCAATTATCTCTCATTTAATGGACACTTGATGCAGACTTGATTCATTATTAGGAATTTCACTAAGGATAAGATTTAAATTCACAATCTGGTATTAAGCTCATTTGAAGAAAAATATAACCAGACAAATCCTTGATAGATGATGAATAGATACAGTAGCATTACATTTTGTTAAACATCATAATAAAAAAAACATCTTACCAATAATAACGCCTGCTTTTCTCTCAGCATTGTTTCTTTCTCACTAGCCATTTCCATCCGGGCCTTGGCAATTCTAGCTTCTCCTAATTCAGTTTCAATATGAATTTGTTCCACAAGTTTTTCCACTTGCTTTAAAGAAAAAATAAAAAAATAACTGGTATGAGCAAAATAGTAATGTGTAAATTAACTTAAATTATATTTTAGCTGGTAATCATATAAAATTGACTTGAATATCTAATGTTGCCAACAGTAAGTTTTTCAGTCTTAAAATGTATTATGCTAGTACTACAATTGTAATATGTTTAGCAGATACCTATTAAATTATGTCACCTTCAATGTCTATTTAAAATATCATATTCTAGATAAAATAAAAGTCTTAAAAATACAAGAAATATACACAGTCCAAAGTACTTCTGCAAATGATTGTCAAAACTAAACCTTAAAAAAGTAATCCAATACAATAAAAGGATTAAATCTTCATTAAAGTTTACATACCCTTTGTCCATGGCACATTGGAACCCTTAATGAAAAAAATCAATTATATTGACTGTGGAACATAAGAACGGTCAAAATGCTTTTACAGAAATAAGAGTGTAAACCAAGTGTACAGCCAAAGCTGTGAAGATGTGCTCCAGTATATCCTGCCAGATACAGGGTCAGACTTTGGATAATGAAGGAGAGCAAGATGCTATAGGGGACATCAACTCACTTAAGGGATACACATCTTAACTCACTGGAACTTCAGGACTACAGGGTTTTAAGGTTCATCCCGAATAGATTTATCTCGGTAGATAACAGTTTTGCTAGCATTCCAGTCCGTATCTTTAGGTCTGAATTCACAGTCTGAGTCACTCTGGGCCTGAAAATGCTGAAAGGAATGTCAATGAAACTGACATCTGACAAGATTAATCAATGTGGGAGGAAACCATTTTAACACTGGAGTCACCTTTACACCAGTTTGAATTTGCGGCTACACATGGGAAATTGATTGAAATCTTTTTATTTCAACCCTCAAGTCAACCTCCACCACCTTTTTCTCCACTCACTAGCATGAGTAATATGTGAAAATCAATATGTACTATTGCTACTATGTACTAGGCAAGCACTATAGAATTAATGGAGTGGTGTTCACTCCGTGACTTTGACTATCGTTCAGTACCAGACAAAGTGATAATCCCTTTTGACAAAACAATTTCCAATTAAAATAATACTATTTATGAAGAGAAAATTAATTTAACTGAATAGTCATTAAATGCTCGATTAATACAATTTCTTAGGTATGAATTTAAAACAATAGTTAACACTGAATGCTCATTTGTATTTACTGTGAAAAATAAATTTATCAAGGGACCTAATAAAACTGCCCAACCAAAGGAATTTCATTAGCACCGACAATAAGAACCAAATGTGTTGCCTATATTCAAGAGACACTGAGGGAACATGCTTGTTGCCTACATTCAAGGATAGTCTATAGAAACTGGTTAACCAAAATCTGATAGCTGAATCTTAATGGTATTCAATTAGTTTCAACTTGAATTTTTCTTAAAGCAGAAATTGTTAATCAGCATCTTCCCAAACCGCCCAGGATACATAATTTCATTATGTATACTCCTAAGCTTGCTAATATTCTGCCAGGTATAGTGAATATTGCCTTAGTCATCAGGTTTTAAAATAAATGCATATGATACCATAGATACAGCCAGAAGAGGATACATCTATATCTACACAATACCCTTAGCGTCACATGCGAGCACTACACAGTGAATTGATGCCCCCTAAAGCATCTTTATCTCCTTCATTAGTCAAACTCTGGCCATGTCTATGGCTGGAAATACTGGAACGCAACAGCTTTGGTTGTACATTTGGTTTACACTTAATTCTGTACAAGCATACATTTTGATAGACAGTGTATGGTTCAAATTTATATAAACGTCAGTGCCAATTAGCGAAAGACAATATTTGGACAATCTAATTACAGCAAAAACCTCTATCTTACTTATTATTCACAGTTTTTATAAAAGGGGATATTTTCACATGCAAAATTAGGACCTGTTAGTCATGAACACATACAGGGTGTTTGGAAATTCAATGAACAACCTTCTGGAAGTAGTAGAGTGATTCAAAAGAAGTATATTTGTCAATGAGAAGGAATTATCTCAAACATTGTGTCACAGAGTATGGACCAAAGAAGTTGGAAATGCTTACCCAAATGTATACAAAACACTTATCTTCCACATGTCCTGCCAATGCGGCAATATCAGATCTTACAATTGCTACCTCATCATTTGTGATTAGGACAATAAAATCAGTTGGATATTGTTCAGCCTCTTTATTATTTAAATTTGAAATCAACAGTCCCACACTAAAATTCAAACAAAGAAGCCACTGTTCATCTCTATTGTGAATTTTAAGTGCCCTCGTCTCCATAATGAAGTGAAGGAGATAATGCCTTCTCAAAGACACATATACTTATTGAGAACCCTTTCTGCTTAGAAAAGATTGTCACTCAAATATCTGATTGCCTTCTATATATATGAATTACATGTTTGGACACCACTTTGTTAACCTACCTGCTCCCTGATTTCATACTGCTCCACAAGTTTTCCAAATCTCTGAGCCATTTCAACATTTTCTTCTTTCAGTTTTGTATTCTTCTCAATATTCTGTTGCATTAATGTGGTAATTTCATTTAGTGTACCCTGGAACTTTGCAGAGACTTCCTTTCTCTTCTCCTCCTCTTCTCTCACTTTTTGTAGACTCTCCTCCTGCAGTTAGAAGAAAATTTTCCATTCACTCACCTCAATACATAATTACATACATCCATTCAAACTTTGGTATGAATTCAGAAGAATACTAACCTTAATTGCCTTATTTTGTCGCTGCAACTCACGACAGAGACTTTCTAGCCGACTTCGAGAGAGAACGGCTTTGCTATGTTCTGTCTGTAGTTGCTCCTTTTCTCTTTGCAGTATGCAACACTTCTTTTCTCCCTGCTTAGCTGCCAACTAGAGAGAAATGAAGAACAATACTCTATTAAAAGACAGGTCTTCACACATTATGTACACTAAGGTAATTGATGTTCATGCTCTCTTATTTCTAGTCCAAAAAAAATCTGTTCACTATTGTCATCTCTCTCATGTTCAATATCCTTACATTTTCCCTTGAGCAAATTTTCCACTCACAAAATGTAAAACAATAGTGAAACATGCATCTTCCACCCAGGAAATTAGAATTCTATCAGGCCTACTGTAAGGTTTCCTATCAAGCATACTGTCATTGTCTCTAATTTATGGTGCAACCAAAAAGGACTCACTCCCAATGGGGGGCATAGACCTACCCCTGATAACTTCCTTTCTGCTGTGGGTACCTCAAGTGCTCTTCAGTTGCTTGGTGTCATTATATTTTATGTATTCCATTTTTCCACTCTCATTTCTATGATACTGAAGTGATTGGTAACAATACAGTTTCCACATAAGTGAGGTGGGTCCTGTGAATATGAGGTCTGCACCGTGAGATGCACCTGCACCATAGCAGTTGATTAACTCAGGACTAGATCATGTGCTGTGTGGACCATCTGAAGGCAGTTTACCTGGTAAAGAGCCTGAGGGGGCCATAGAGATCAGGGCATACTTAAGACAATGGGTGATTGTTGTTAGCTAGTAGAGAGAGAAGACATTTGATAGGATGGAGTCAAGGAAGTCCTTTGCAGATGTTGCAGGCACCAGGAGATGTGATGATAAACTGACAAGTAAGAACTATGAAGGATTATTTGCAGCTAGTAATTATGGCATAAAGTTAAATTATCTGTATTCTTGGTTAGCTAGAAGTCAATTCATAGCTATTTCTTTGGCAAATGTTAACACAAATCTCCCAAAGATAAAAATTGTAATCCCCACTTCCTTTTAAATGCTGAATTCATTTCAATACCCACATATCATCTTCAGGTAACATTCATATATTGAAATTCCTGTTGATTGTACAAGATATGTAATAGGGGAATATAACAGAAATTTGAAGGAAATAAGACATAATTTGGATTTATCTCCATTAAGAGAATGTCAAGTAAGGGAGGAATGTCACAAGACGAGGTGGGAATATGCCATTCTTATACAGTGTTCTTTAGTAGTAAAACTTCTGGATTCTTCCAGTCCCCACATCTTCAAGTCATAGAGCCATGATAACAGACCAATTGAACCGATGACTGGCCAACCAAGATGTGATTCCATGACTCACATAACAACATCAATTTAATCACCATACTCTTAAGTCTCTCCAGGGCAACTTAGTCTGAAACTTCCCTTCTGCTATGGTTTTGTTTTGGTTGGTGCACTTATCTTTGAAGACACCTTTTTATGTACTTTAAATCATCTCACCATACAAGTAGAACTAGCAATGCCAATGCTCACTCCAGTATCAATAATGAATGAGTCTGACCTCCATAGAACAGTGATGCTTTGCAGGGGGGATTCCATTTGATCTCGTTCCGATAACCGAACTTTCAACCCAGTCAAAACATACCGGTTCCCCAAATTCAATGGCCAAACAATGCTTCCCTACTCCTGTAACTGCCTTCTTATTGCAAATGGCTTGAAAGGGGCCCTGGCCCAGGGGTCCTTTTTCTCTCATTAAGCACAACTCACCTGTCATTCAGGACAATGTGTAAAAATATTGAAAGGTCTCATTCCAAACCAGGGACATGGCCACGATATTCTTCATCTCCTTCCATGACATAGCTATGGTCGCATGTGAGAGCAATATCTACCTATTCACAATGTACTCTTCTGACATTGGTGGCAACTCATGTTTTATGCAGGATCACCAGGCTCTAAAGAGAATTTTATTGACTAATCCTAGGAACTGCTCTCAATAGGCAAGGCTGGGATCCATTAATATTGCCTATGATAGCTTGGCTCTGTAGTCCAACCACTGGATAGCATCTCAAAAATTTATCTTTCAATATACTACAGTAGTAGTCTTTCACCAGTATGTGAATATAATAACAACATGAATTCTTCTAATGTCTCATCTTCACCCTTCAGGGAATAGAACACCTAGGTGCAGCCACCTTAGCATGGCAATCTTAGTTCAGGATGTTTTGGCATGGACCAATCTCAGTACTGGCCGATTTTGATAAGAGTCTTCAAGACACAAGCTATCTTCAAGCAAGTCAAAATTATTACTGTTGGCGCAGCAAATCCATTTCCAAATGTCAAATTAGCCTTCTAAAGGAAGGAAGACAAAATGCAACTAATCCACGACAGCTATAACAAATACAGTGACAATTACAGACAGACAAATATTAAACTATTGAGTGTAGAACACACTGAGAAACGTTTTAATTTTGAACTAGGCAATGTATGAATTTTGAACTCATTACACAGCTCAACAACTATGCCACTCCAATGTTTGCTGCATCTTGCTCTTGAATAACACATATTGATATACTATTTGCTGGCAGACTTATATCTGAATCACATCGAAAAAGAAATTATCTTCCATTTACTCATTGGTGAAAAATGTATTGCTAATGTTGACATGCTGAGATTATTCTTTGTCATGTCAGGTTCTGAACGGTAGCTGGAAAAAATTTCTTCCCACTTGAATTCCAACAACTGTCACATCGAGTTCACATGCAAAAAGGAAGTGAAGAGAAATCAAAATATCTGACCAAATTATTTCAACAATAAGTTAGAATTTTTTCATTTTTTAGAAAGTAAACACACATTCAATTAACCCCTTCTCCCTATGTACTATTTAATTGCATGATTAGCTAGGTAGTTAGCATCCCTATACTTGAACCTAAAAAAACAATGAAGGCATTCAAGCCTTTTAAATTCCACTTATACAATAAACTTATCAAAAACATTCATTAAAAAATGGATAGCTTCAACCCTAGATAAATTCTCTCAGCAAAAATGATTAACATTCTTTGAGCTGAAAAACATTTTATGGGTCAATTGTGATAAAAAGCAAAATTCTTGAATAAAGGTAGTATTAAAAATTAAGCATGTTTGAAAGACCTAATCTCACAAAGCAAAATATTTCAAAAAAGCCTAAGTTTATGCACTAGTCATGCATTGGAGCATGATGTGTAATATGAGTGATGAATGAAATGAGCATATTCATAAACAAAATCTTTCTTTGAGAGGAAGTAAATGGTGAATCTCAAGACATCATTTCCCTGCTTTTTATATTTTCCTACAAGACATCCTCTTGCACTTCCTCCAGTGGGTTAAGGGCCCTTGAGTGTTTCTGTTAAATTCCTGAACTGATGATCCAATCACTGCCAGTCTTAGACAACAAATGGAAACTACTGCATTATTGACCAGGTGAGACACCTTGCAAAAATCTTTCACCTGCCAAGTCTTATCATAGAGTAGCTGCAGTCATCCCTATTCTGAGCATATGGATTTTAATATTTGCACGTGATAAGGAGTTTAAGGGCAGGGGATTGTGGAGGTTTTCAAGAGAGAGTGGGTTGGTCCATAATTTGTTACGAGGTTTGAGTCAATATAGCCAATAAAGCAATAAGATGATGAAAGTAATGGTGATAATGTTAAATAAAATATTTTCCATTAAATTAGATCCACATTAGGTCTTGCAAACTAAACTGTGCTCTTCTAAACAACCGCACCCTCTCACTGAAGTTGTCATGGGGATACAGCACAAACCAGCCCCTATAGGATTATGATATACCAAAGAGTACCAAACTAGAATATCACAATAGAAAATTTTATAGCATACTGATGGAGACAAATCTAAATTACGACTGCCACCACCAGGTTTCTCCGATGACTCCCAGAAGGCAAGTGTGGATAAGATATAATTATCAACTCAGCAGGGTTATCCCGGGAGATGTGTCAACTGTTTCCATTACGGTAAAAATACAAGAAATATTTCTTCAGCAGAGCAGTGGAGCTACAGAAAGGGTTGAAGATTTGCAGTGGAAAATCTCTGAGACCACTGACACAGACAAACCCTTTCACCTGAATGAGATGGGACAACAACACAGGAGTCAGCTTGGATCCCTTTAAGTAACTAAGAAATTATCAATTGAAACCTGCGAGTCTGGTTCGCCAGCACACGTTGATGTAATTATAAGGGTGTTGATGTTTTCATTTTTTTGTTTTTCAGAACAGAGGATGTGCTGGATCTCATGCACCACCTAACCCAACTTGCAGGGTCCAGTTGACAAGGCCAGACAGGAGAAAAATCCATAATGCCAAACTTGTATTTACATGTAAGACCTGGTGCTTTCCTTGTGTAACATATGGGCCATTGGAGATCAGGGGTATTACAGTGTAGGTGCTGTGAAATAAAGTGATAAGAAACAAAAAAATAGTAAAAGACGTAAAGTAATATATCAAAAAAGTAAAATTAAAGAACAAATAAAAACTGTGTTGAGCCAACATGGTTAATTTTTAAGTGCCGGAGAATGGCACTGGAGGGTGGTAATCAAGATAATTGAAGCTGCATAAAAGGTGAAGGATTGTATGGGGAATTGTATTAAAATCTGTTACACTTCTACATTTATTTTCTCCTTCAAGGTATTTCCAATGGCTCCAAAGCATCTAGGTGTACCCCTTGCTTTTATTTTGGTATCTGTAAGTTAAAAAAGTTGGGAGACTCCTCTAATAGATGCTTAGGAAGACATGAGGTTAACGATGAATTTTGTTCACTCATTCATACTCTCATTTCAATTGCATCCGGAAATTTCACATCCTACTTAGTATATTACCTATTTTGTTTATGTGTATTATGCGTACCTATTTTATCTATTATATATGTGTATTTTCACCTATAGTGATATTCATATGCATTAGATAATGTGAACTGCTAAAGGGTTATAAAATTTTTCTTTGCATGTAACCCTCCCCAGGAATCCCATTGGTTGCACTGTATAAATTTCAACCTACAAAAGTTAAAACTAACACATTTACATTGTTCCATTGTCTTTACCAGAAGTGACCTCTTTGAGTGTATGGGAAGTTTCCCACTCAATATTACACCTTCTGCCCATGAGTAAAACTTTAAGACCATTTAAAAATGAAGAATTAATTTTCTTGCCAATGAAATCAATGAAGAGTGAAGTACACAACAGTGTAGTTCATGGAGCAAAACAATTGTAGGCGGTTGGATGGCATGAGTCAGACGGTTTCACATAATCCCAATGTATTGGCTTTCGGATTTGTAGATAGAAAAATTAAGTTTGCTTGAAAATAAATTATGCTTGTTTAAAGAAATCAAGCCTCTTAAGTTCAGTTTCCATTATAAATTGCAGTCAATTAATTATAAGAGTCATTCCAATAATTCCTATGGAAATTTCATTCATTTCAAATTTCAAGAACAATGAAAACTGTCGTGTGCATGGGTGCAGTATACCTACACAAATGAGGAAAATAATGTAAATTGACCAGAATTCGATCCTATCTCTCCAAAATGTCAGTCACTTCAAGGCAAACAAAGATGGTGGCAACTGATATTGTTTGACTCCAAAATCAATTTGAATAGTTGATTGTATCGGCCATTACTTAGTGGAAACAATTCATCACTGAAAGATAAAACAACTTCATTTTTCCACAAAGTTTATTGAGCACAACCTGGGTTTTGACACTGATGTGAAGTTTTCTCTGTAGTTCACCTGAAGATGACATAACTGTCGA
>LYUA01002064.1:10440-21631 GCA_002093875.1 Calopteryx splendens | reverse complement strand
TTTAATTTTTATTTACATTAATAACTTTCGGAAAATGAGTCGCTCAGAGTGAAGCCGGCATTTTAACGAAAATTTTCCAAAGTCGCCATGGGCAAAGTTGGCACATAAAGGGTTAATTATGTTTTTGAGCTGACAGCTATGGTAATATAGTATCATAAACACTGGAGGTCTGTGGGGTCCTCCTCCCATTATTCCCCATGTCCCCCCATTCCTACTTGGGTATACCTATACTTCTGCATCCATGCCATGGTTTTTGTACCTGATGATGACACCAATACTTGGAAACTAGTTTTTCCTTAATAATTTTCAGGACCTAAGATTTTCTTATGAGAACTCCCCCCTCCATTGAAAATTCTCTTATGCATTCCCACCAATAATATGCCCAGCTGGAGCCCATAACTTAAGCACAGCAAGCCCTCTTTGCACCATTGATCTTAAAATTGAGCTCAGTTAGAAGGTTAGAGGAAAAGTCATCCAAAAAACTAACAAATATGGATAGCTTGAGCAACTGATAGCAGGGTGCTCTGCAAATCAACAGATAAGAGAAAATGCCACTGCAACATGAATCATTGGCAAGGAGTATTTTGTGGGACCTGTAATTTACGTAATAGGGACTCTGAGAGCATGATTGAATCACAGTCAAATGTGTGTCTAAATATTAGAATGCTAGTTAAAACTTGATATTCCTTCTGATGAGAATAAAAAATGGGGGAGAAGTTTATTATTTAGTTAATTACATCTCAACCAGGATATGAATGTTGTACTTATGTGTTATATGCTCTTATCAGTGTTGAGTTTCTGGTGCCGTGTGATGCCAGCTCAAGGGTAAATCAAAAAAACCCTCACTGATCTCTTTTTTCTACTAATGGTCACTTTTTAAAACACATTTGGTCACTATTTCAACTACTAAACCTTAAACCCCAGTAATCAACCGGTAAATGGTTATTGATGTAAGATAAGTTAGCTAAAGAAGAGATATTAATATTTGTAAGGTTTTAATTGTAATACCCATGCACTATGCATAAGTATTGCATAATTATCAATATGAGTATATGTGTTCTATTTGATCATGGAAAAAAATGTCAGTATTGCCTGAATATGCAGTCTAGTGTATGTGAACTGCATGCCTCAAAGTCCAACCAATACA
This sequence comes from Calopteryx splendens, assembly GCA_002093875.1. Lineage (NCBI taxonomy): Eukaryota > Metazoa > Arthropoda > Insecta > Odonata > Calopterygidae > Calopteryx > Calopteryx splendens. Next base: position 20,484 of record LYUA01002064.1, on the reverse strand, counting down.
TTCACATGCTGAAACTTACCAAAAAGAATGTTGATGGACATTGTTTTTTTATCCAATTAAACTTAAATCCCTGCTAACTTGGGATAGATATTATTTAAATTAATACAATGCCATGGGTTTTGTTCTTGGTTATCCAGTGCACTGTTCTCATCTTTAAGTGAATGTAATTTGTTTTCTCTTCTTGATGTACTGCTTTTACTGGCATCTGAACTTATTGAAAACTGCAATGGTTGCTTCATTATTGTAGTAGTATTAATATCTTATATATGACTGTCACAGTTAACTACTTAGTTTTTTGGTCATTGTGGTCATTTTTTAAAAACACTCCTATATCACACCATAACCATAGACTGCGAAGAAAATACTAGATTTCCATAGACTGACTAATACATTCTGCCATCCGTTGTGTAATATGTACTTTCTCATTATCTGCCTGTGAACTGACCAAATATGAATGACCTCATGGATGGCCTCAATTTGCTGTGCCTTTGAAAGCACAGTTTTTAAAGCATCAATTAAAATCAATTTTTTTAATGAAAAATTTTGAAATGATGTAAACTTGATCATTTGAAATGGACCTGAATTCTATGATCGTTGTATATCCTCCATGAAAAATTATTCAATTTGGAAGGTAATATTGTACCCCCCCGATAATGTTTAGGTTTACTACTTTTTTCATATGGAATTGATGCCCATTTTTGTATGTATGCACAAATGTATATGGCAGCATGCATTGTGCAGGTGTGGAATTTCCCTCAGCCTCACAGTATGGATGTTTGCCTTATGAGTTTTACACTATGTAAGGCATTACTGAAGTAAGACATATTGAATGGCAAATCACCATAACTGGCCCATATGAGTTTAACAAAGTAATAACTATGCCCCTCTTCACTTGTCGTTAAGTATGTAATAACTGCTTATGTTAATTTATGAGCTCGGTGAATGCCTGCAACATATTAACAGTGCACACTTGAGTTTTATCGAATCTTGAAAAGGAAACCCTTTCAAAAACGTATTTAGTATCTTTCTTGTGAGAGTCATGTGAGCTAATTCCTCTTCTATCCTGAAATTTGCAGTAGATTGGGCTGCATTGGCACAACAATGGATAAAGATGAAGGAGTCACATTCAGTTCCCCCCCCAGTCCAGCTTCAAGCTCCTCCCCCTCCCCCACCTCCTCCACCTCCCCCCCCACTCCAGCAGCGCCCCCAGGAGGGTGTTAAGGAGAAGGAGGCCACACCAAGGGATGCCGAAGAAGGTGGAGAGGCTCCAATGGAAATGGATGCAAAGGAGGAAGATGAGGAATTAACTTCAGCAACTGCTGCTACCACCTCAGCCCCTGCCAATCCTCCAGTCACATCTGGACCCCCACCAGGTATTTGACCAGTTCTAGCTGCCTCTTTTAATTCTGTCCAAAGTTGTAAATTCATTGACTTGTATCACTGTCAAGCATTTATTTTCTCAGGTTTTTGAGTCAAACTTCTGTAAATTACTTCAATACATTTTATGTAGGAAATTTTAAATTGTTTAAAACTTCATGTGCATTATGAAGGAGTTGTAATATGATTCAGCCGAAGTCTCATAAAATGGATTTATAAAAGTATAGGTCACTAAAATATTTAAGGTAGATACATTGAAACCTCTCTTCGCAACTCCAATTAAGTGACTTGTCCTATTATCAACCAGTTTTTTGAGGAACCAATTGTAATTTTCTTATGATCAATTTCTTAAATATATTATTCAAAGACCATTAGTCACTGCTTCGATGTGTGCCTTTATTTATTTCTTGACAGTGGCTGCGAAGGTGAGTTTTTCCCTACTTCTGAGAAACCGTCCACCTTGTGGAGGAAACATCCTTGGCAGAAATAATAAATTTATGATTATAATCTTCTGAATCCTGCATCTATTAAAGCTAGGCCTTCAGAGATAATGAATTAGTGACATCCCTTGGAATATAAATTTCTCTCTGTAGTAGGGGTCTGTTCTTACTGGGCATTCGAGAGCTTGGTCCTCCTCACAGGGTTTGTGTTGTCTTTTGATATTCACTTAAACATTTGAAATGTGTAAATGAGTGAGTCCAGTTGCTTCATGTTTTCCAATCATATGTGATTGCTCATATATACTTGCATAATTTTACAGTCAGTCAGTGTAGATATAAGGATACAGTAGAACCTTTGATATTCAAACTCCAGGCAGAATTTAATACAATGTGAATAACCCAAAATTTGAATTAACCAATTATGGTAACTAAGGCATTTGTTTTGAGATAAATATATTCATGTTTATGAGTAAATTGGAATGTCTGGGAGTGAACATCTCATGCCACTTTTGCTTATTTCTAGGCATTCCCAATCTATAATACTCTATTTACAATATCTGCTTCTACCTAAATTAGTATTTCCCAGCTTTTATCATGTTTTTATAATCATCTATGTATAATCATGCTCCACCTCAAAGGTTTTGATTCCTCCTCTAGCCTGATACTTAATCAACTAAGTCCAGAAAAAAGTATAACATAAATAGGCACTACTAATTAATAAACACCATAGGTAAAACTGGAAAAATGAAAATAACTTCCATTCAGAAGAAAGTATTACCTCCATTATAGGAAGAACTGTTTGACTTTATGCAAGGAAAATAAATTTTAAATTTCACTTAGTATGTATAACATCATTTTTAATTGTCACCCTGTGGGGAAACACTGATCTAAATGCCACATTATGAGAAGGTATAAATTTTATTTCATTGGTTAGTGCAGAACAGTCATTACATTTCGCTAATGTCACAAGAACCAACGCCAAGTCACCATTTGATCCAAGTGCTGCACATGCACACATTTTCTACAAGGGCATAGATGTATCAGCACACAATGCACTAAATAGCTGATACAGTGATAAGTAATTCATATGATAGTAGGAGGGGGGGAAGAAGGTGGATGAGAAGATGCCACTGTAAGCTTCATGGGTACCAAATGTCCCTTAAGCATCACATGATTAATGAATACTGTACCCAGTTATCAGTGTTATTGGCACTCTTGAAGCATTGGCATATATACTAACCATCATTTATGTACATAAAATTGCACTGAAACTAAGCTTCATCATAGCTTCAAATAATGAAAATTTGTATTGATATAATTTTTTAACATTATTTCAACTCAGGATGTTAAGAGAACTAATAACAATTTGAATGACTTAATGTTTCAAATTAACCATTATTGAATGAACCAAATTCTACTTTAATAATGAGAGAGCCAAATTTTTTGTAGCTTTTAATTAACAGGTTCAACCCAGCATAAAATTCTATGACATGCCTTACAGATGGCATAGAAGTGAAAAATTTTGTCCGTCAAGTGGCAGTGTTATAATTATAAATTTAATTTTTTATTGGTTGGGGGACAAGTCATTTTTTATCACGGCTCCTTTTAAAACTCACATATGAATCCAATGATGACCCACCAGTGGGTCATGTTGCCCAGCATTAATACCGATTATGACCCACTGGTTACCTGCGCCGGGTTGAACAGCTTAAGTCCTGATTTTGATGATTTTTGAATTTTTTATTGTATGGATGAATGAATATTAATTCTTGAATCCACCTGTCAAAGCACCTGTTCCTCTAACCAACCTTCTGAAAAAACTTCTTGCTGTAACTAGAGAAAAAATAAACTTCAGTTTTGTTTCAACTTTCATCGTGCTGGTTCATGGATTTTTTTTCATTGAGCTTGCTAAAGAAACATTCATTCCTCTCTCATCCAGATGGCAGTGGCAATTGGGGGAACTGGAACAACTGGCAGCAGCAACCACAGCATTGGGGAGGACCTGGGTGGCATGGTCCAGGAGTTGGTGGGGGTGCCGGGACATGGACTGGACCTCCCACGCATCCCCCGCCCAACCACCCCCACCCCCACGTTGCCCCACCATCTGGGGGCAAGGACCCTCCAGGAGTGTCGGTCGGTGTTCCTCCTCCTTCACACTCTATGGGTGCACATTTCCCATTCCCTCCTCACAATGCCACTGGGCCCATCTATGGGGAGCATAACCATCCTCCGTCGTTTGATTATAATCATGGCGCCGAAGGGGTGGACCATTTTGGTCAGGTTGGTGTTTTGATGCGCTATGTACATGGTGCAGTGTATTGTAAATCGTGGCGGACTCTTTAACTTTGTGCCTGTGACTCTCCCAGCTGCCTTGTAAAGTTCATTGAAGTCAGGATCATGAAAGTTATGTTTCACGATGATGAAAATTTTCATGCCAGTGACTTTCCAATACCTCTACGATGTCTGTCTAAAAAGAATCCAACCTTTGCCTGGAAAAAAATGAAGTGGTGTATCTGATGGGGTTGGGACCCTAATGTCCTTCAGAGGAGGCCCCTTGTGCCTCCACACATATGGCCAACTGATACTTCCACTGCTGGATACACTTCTCTCGTAATGTACTGCAGTTCTGCCAACATGTTCTACATTATCCCCTCATTACTTTCAAATCCAGATCATACCTGATTGAAATGGCTAATAACAAGATATGCATGTAAAAATTTTTTGTATTTAATCTTGGATTTCTTATCACTGCTATCCATGACTCATTTCCAGTTACCATGGTTTTGAGAAACTCTGGATCAGTGTTGGCAATGTCCAAAATGTCCTCCGCTACATCAGGAGAGAGTTGTTTCTGTTCCAGCGTCAGTAGCTTGGGCACAAATTTCACAGCCATTCTGTGTGAGTCCATTTTCTCCCGTAAAATTGCATGAGCAAAATATTTGCTGATCCCAACCTTTTCAGTGAATCCCATGCTGTCAAATGATTATCTTCCAATATCAAATTTCACACCTTCTTGATGACAGCTGCACTGTGAGGGGTTTTTGTCCTCTCAGAATGCTGGTCACACACTACATATGTGCTGCCATTTTTGAGTCGGTTAAACCACTCCTTTATTTCAGTTTCCTCCATGGCATCATCTCAAGCACTTACCAAATTATGCAAATTACTATGGCTTGGGAGTCATCAAGCTTCCGACGAAACTTGAATCAGAATCTCTGTTCTACACATTCTTTAACTTGAACAAACTGGAAATCCGACAAACAAGTTGTATAGCACCTCACACAATGGCTGCCAAACAGCAACTGATGCACGTGAAGGTATCTCTCTCTCCACTATGAAAAGTGCCACTGCCTTACTGTCATGACTTTGCTCATGAAAATTTGAGGTCGGATTAGTTTTAGACAGACCACTTGTAGAGGGAGTCAATTTTTTTATTTTTTAGGTTTTGTTCAAAATTGATATAATTGTTGGAGAATGCAAGTCAAGAGAAATGATATTTTAAGTTTTATTCATGGAAGGATTCATGAAAAAAAACATCTTAATCTAATTAATAATGTTGAAATAAAGCAGACATAATTTTTAAAATGTGGACTTCCAATAAGAAGCTGTAAGATGTCAGCACTAACTGGCATCAGATTAAACCATTATTTTTTAAATTACTCTGGTTTACTCTGTGTTTTCATAGCCATTAACTGCCATTGAAACAAATTAAGAGATTTGGAAATAAGTGTAATTTAAGTGAATTTTACTTTAAACATTGCTGTATCCGTGGAAACGGTAGTATACTAAAATGAATGAAATGAGGTGGAGGAATTTGCTAATGAATACAAATGCATATGCATATTTACATGGTAAATATTTGGGCATTGATTATATTAGTATTGACTGCTTCTTTTTATAAGAAATGATACAGTTAGTAATCTGCATCATCAGTCAATACTTTGGGTGACTTCCCATGTTGTGCCGTATTGAATTGCATGTTAAATATGAAAAAAAATTTTGTTCCTTTGAAGGTTGGTTTTTGGGGTCCAGGAGAAGGTGGTGCAGACATGGGACCTTCTCCTTTCATTCGCCATAATCGTCATGGTGATTGGAGAGGAAACAGAGGACCACAGGGTGTACAAGGACGACCATATCATGACCACCAAGGCCGTCATGGTCCTTCTGAGCACTCGGATGAAGATGAAGATCAGTCAGGTGGCACTGTTTTAGGCAAGTGTTCAAGGAAATATGGCTCTATAGATTGATGAATTACTGGGAATCCCCTATTTATGTTCCATATATTTATTTGCAAAATTAGCACTTTAAAGTTTGAACAGTTTTCAGTCATTTTTTGTTGTGATTTAAAGATAATTTCACTAAACATTTTGTGTGGTTAAATTCTGTTATGGTAAATTAAGGATATGTGGGTATAAAAGGAAAGTCCGATAAATTAAAAGGAATGAATAACTCTTGGGATATTTTGGACATCTCTCATGAAATCACAGATATTCACATACCCATTCTATCCCTTTCAAGGGTTATGGCAGTGTTAAGGCTAAATTCTTTAATAATATGACTGTGGGAAGTTGTGACTTTGTATTGCGATTTGTTCCTGCCAAAAAATGGCTAATACAAGATATGCATGTGAAAATGTTTTCTATTTAATCTTGGATTTCTTATCACTGCTATGATTTGAAAATGAGTATCGAAATTTTCACTTCTCATTTAAGTCTGATAGCTTGTAGGGAAAAATATAGGAAGTTGTTTCAATAGACACTGAACTTTTGAAAAATACTTTTATGGTGAACCACAAGGATAATCCCTCCAACAGCTTTGAAAGCAGAATGATGTTTAGCACATAATATTATCAGTTTCAATGAACTATTATCCTTTTAGTATATTTCCTATTTAGTCATCTTCAATCCAATTTTTTTAATTGGTCTAAGCTTCAAATACTTGCAATATCTAAGTTGTGCCATGAATATTTTGGTTATTGCTATCACATTTTTTCATTAAAGATGCTGCCAAAAGGAGACAGCTACCTGCATGGATTCGTGAAGGGTTGGAGAAGATGGAAAGGGAGAAGATGAAGCAGTTAGAGAGGGAAAGGATGATGAAAGAGAGAGAGGCAATGGCAAAGAAAATGAAGGACCAGGAGCTTGCTGGGCGAGATCTGAGTGATAAAGAGGATGGAACTGGTCTGGCTACTATCCCAAAAAGGAGCAAATTTGTGAGTATTATTTTATTCCTTTTCTGTTCTGCTTCAGTATTTTTAAAGTTTTCTCTACTACCTAAGAACACAATGCACAATAAACCACCTTTCATTCATCATTAAATTGCCGATACAACCATAATAATGCCTACAATTCGCGGGAGAAGAATTTGTTTATAAAATTGGTATAAATGTAAAAACAGATTTGAATGACCTGATTCAGGTTTCTTAATCTTCATATTCACAGAGTAAAGTTCTGAAGTACAATAACAATTTTAATTGTACAATAGTTATCACAAATGTATTGCAGATACTTGTTATAAATATTAAAAGCCTCATCACCAAAGTCCAAACATTTTCAGTGGGAAATATAAAAGATTTCACTTAAAAATAAGAGTGAAATCAGCACATGATATAGATGTAACACTAGGTTTTGTTGCTTCATAATTTAATGTAACTGGTCCATCAATACATGGGTTTTTGTTATAGTGGAGCTCTGGTGGTGCATACCTGCGTTTTGTGCCAGAGAAGTCATAATCAAAAATTGCTTCAATTCACCCATTTTTACTTGATATGATAGACCTTTCACTGAACTGGAATCAAAAGACAGGAGTTTTATGCTTTTCCTTTTTATCATTTTTATGACAACATTGTAACATCGAGGCACTGTGATCTCATACATGCACACTGATGTGACTGAAGTCTTCAGTTCACATTATTATTCCGATAAACCAACATAAGCCCATGATAAATAACTGCATAAAAAATAATGTATTAACGTTGAATATGCTCTCAGTTTGTGCTTTAGTCTTGTATGCTTCTCACCTCCATACCTTAAATCATGTCATCTGTGTTCCAGGTGCACAACCACACCATCTCACAAACCATAACATAAAAATCCCTGTTCATGGGAATAAGCAGAAAAGGTTTTATTTAGTTAAAAACTAGAGTTTTTTCATTTATTGCCTGTAAATTTGATTCTTTATAAATTCAGAGACTTCAGAATTTCAGTGAAATTCCCAATAAAATTTGGTAGGTGGTGCGTTCACAAAGCATAAGAAATGTCAAAATGAAAGAAATCATTCATTTAGAGATGAGGATTCAAACCCAGATCCTCAATTTCTGACCAAGTATTATTAAACCATAACCAATTTCTCCCAAAATCCATATCAATATATAGTAATTTTCAAGGAATGCATCAGAGAAGGTGCAGAATGATTCTTGCTTTATGGCAGTTCGAGGTTCACTAAATGACAAGTTTCTGAGGAACTGCACTGCACCCTATGGTAAAGTGCGGTGTGGCTAGAGTCCATGCTAATTTTGAGTTTAAAATTTTCCTGTGATTGAAACTTCTTCCATTGTCCTCCACAAGCATGTTCAAGAGGGATTTCATTGTAAGGCATAGAGCTAACTGTCACTTTTCTTCTTCTACATTTTCAGAAATTTGATGCAGTTTTATCCGGTTGAAATAGCTAAGGTGTGACTTTAACACCCAACCTGACCATTGATTTCTTTCAGGAGAGTGATTCAGAGGAGGAGGAAGATGTCATTGCAGAGGAAGTAAATGACAGATCAATGGAGTGGCGGGCGGGTCTGGGACCACTGAAGCGGAGGAAGAGGTCTCGCTTCCAAGATGCTTCGAGTCCGGGTTCACCTTCCCCCTCTCCCAATGAAACCACTATCAATGCCAAATCATCAACTGGCTATCCTAATGGAAGGAGGAAAGTACCCGAAGTCCTTGATGAAGATGAAGGCACCCGAGGAAGAACTCCCCCTCCCACTTTATCCCGGGACGAACTAATGCAGGAGACTGTAAGTTGCTTTATTGTCATAACTCTCACGCTGTGGGAGTATAATTCAGGAAAATGGTGTTGAATGCATGTGGAAATGCATATCTATCTAATGCAGACTTTTTCGAGAAATTTTTGAAAGGTTTGCACGTAATATCACAAGTATTGTATAAACAGAAAAAAAATCTTTAAAGATCTATTATTAATATTCCATGTTATGAATATCACTATTGGTATATTATCCATCCACCTACCATTATCAGTAATCTTTGTGCCATTTTAAATAATTTGAGTTCCTGGCATAAATGTGGTTGGACAGTTTTTTTTAAGAAATTGGAAATTTTGGTTGTCATCCCCCAAAGCAGATTTTGTTGGTTTGAATTTTAAAGAACACAAGCTTATGCTTTTGTTGGCACTGAATGAAAACTTTAAAAATACTTATCTAATTAATGAATATCAGCTTTAATGGATTTCTGATTAGTGTATAAATGCACTTATGAAATTAATTTCATACACTATAAATATGAAACAAATGGCATCACAGATAACTAGATGTTTTCACATTATTTTTAACTGCTAGAGGATAAGTTACTAAAGAAAAGATCTAAATATAAACAACGGTCTTATTGTTAGTTATTATAACTTAGAACAGTGTTGCATCAACATCTGCACCTCTAAAGGAATGTACTTAACAATTTCCACTTGTAATGAATTACAAATAATCTGTGGGTGTTTCAGAAAACATGCCTTCATGCTGTGGTGGTTTTGTGTGTTTTTTTTGTTTCTTTTATTCATTGGCCAATGTGAATATTCTTTTTTGTAAGAATTATTATAAGGATGGGTCGAGTCCAAAATTTGATCGAATTCTAATTTAAGAGTGAATATTTTTTTCCATTTAATCTCAATTCATCTTTTTTTGCATTTAAATTTCGAATCCAAATTGAATTATGCATTTTTTTAGTATTAATTGGTATTAATTAATGGCTTCATAGTTTTTCCTTTTGATCAAATTTAAGTTATTATGTATTTAAATAAAATTGATGTTTTCAATTTTATTTTACAATTTCATTAAATATAAACTACTTAACCCTTACGCACTCAAGGTGCCGATATATCGATATATCGGCTTTGGTTTTAAATCAAAGGTTTTTTCGAAAAAAGATTTTAATAAATAAAAATAATTTTTTTAACATATAATTTTATTATTAAAGTACTGTATGATGTGTTACCAATGTGTATATAA
>LYUA01002061.1:381298-394141 GCA_002093875.1 Calopteryx splendens | reverse complement strand
GACGTCGCCTTGTTTGTAACGGTTGTAGAGATAGTGACGCTATGAAGACTCACACCTACAAAACCCTTGGATATTCCTTACGCAGGTGTAACTGTTCACAGTAATGGTAAATACACAATAATGGACACCTTTGTGGCCTTTACAACTCCACAGAATATGATCGTCTATACCACCAAACGACATGAACTGCAGCCAACCGTCACTTTCTCCTTCCTGCCCAAAGATTAGATACCTTGGTATCTAATCTTTGTTAGATACCAAGGGCCAAGGGAGCCCGAGCGAGCGATTCCCGCCCGAGCAGCTCTGCGGTGAACCAATGGAATGAAATTATATTCTAATTTAGATAGTAAAAACAGTTGTCAAAAAAATTTACTTGCTCAAAAGTATTTAGTATCTTCTGCAGATCTATTGTCATTCAAAGTGTCATACATACTTTCTAAAATAAAGAAATATATGAAAATAAGCCTAGTAAGGAATAATCTGGTCACTATATGCTCAGTGAGCTTTAAAAATAATATGTTATACTCTTGATCACTTGAACTCTTCCCCATACATAAATCATTTTCTCTCAGAAGTCTCATTCACCACAGTTCACCATCTCGGTGAATATTTTATCAAGCCAAAAAGGAAAATCCCTTATGTTTTTTTGTTATACATCCTACAGGAACAATACACTCATACATTTCAGAACAAACATTTTCCTCCTCCCACTGAACAGCAGCTGAAGCCACTACATTCTTTTGTTGCATGAAGAACCTGGATGAGTACATGAAGAAACCTCATCTAGTTACACTAAATATCTGATGAAATGTGTAGTTAAGAAATGTAAAACACTAAAAGGAAGTCTTAACATTTGGTTGAGCAATATGCAATAACAAAGTCAAGCAAAGTTAGTGAGAGCTAAAAACTGATACAAATTTGAGCCTTTTCTTTTAGCCATTTTAATAATTATGGGGTCACTACCTAAAATACAAACAACAATGCATTTAGGAATTGATACAAATTTGAGCCTTTGTAGCCATTTCAAAGATGATGGGGTCACTCCCTAAAATGCAAAGAATGGATTATATTCAGTAATTATTTTGGACAAATGTTAAGTGTTAATATCCTATTTGAAATCTCTGTTAGTTTGGGTTTCATGCAAACAGTAAAATAAATCTTTCTACACTCCACAGTAATGCAAGGACTACAGATTTAAAGCCATGGAACTGAAAAAAACTAAGTATACCATATTCTCTAGCTTTTCTTATACAGGATGAAATTGTTCCATGGTATTAATGCATATTTGCATTAATATCTGATACAGGACATTATGTACATCACATTTGTCTCATTTATTGACTGGATATAAATAAATGATTGATTAGACTAAATAAATAATTGATTTCATTTTATCAGACATTAGGTAATGAGTTCCTAACTGTGATCAGTTAAACAACTTTTCTGCAGCCAGCCACTAATATGCCACCTCAACAGTTACTGAATTGCATTTTCTGAAAATGTAAACCATTTTCATTGGATATTCTGATATGAAATTACAACTATGGGCTGATTTATGGCAGAACTTTGTGCTTAACCCTTCAACAGGAAGAAAAAATTGTAAGCAAAAATCTTTACAACCTAGTAAGTTCTTGTCCAAACTGAAATCAGTACAATTCAACTAGATGATACCAACAACCAAGTGCCGATACTGTATAAATTTTGAAACACGAGGCCTATGACTCATGGTCCCATAAATGACAAAATACAAGAGTTATGAAGTGAAAAAAAGCATCAATTTCTTTGTGCCTATGACAAGGACATACCAATGATCAGAAAAAAATACAAGTGTCATGGACAAATTTATTAAAATCCTGTACATAGATATTTGGATATTTTACATTAAAAATATTGCAACATTTTCTCACACCACTTTGGGTATTGGTACATGAACTTCTTCTCTAGCTGCAAATTTTTCAGAGCAGACCATAAGCACAAATCAACAATAGTCACTTTATTACCCATAATGCATTGAGTTTCCTTGAACCTATTGCCGAGCAAAGCATCAAAGGAAGCCAAGTCAGATTTTGCACCATGAATGACATCCTTATGAATCAAATCCAACCAATGGTCAATTAGTATGGTATTCAAAGGGCAAGGATTCCTGAAATGCAGGCCTATGTCACCCTTCAAAAATGAACACAACAGGCGTGCTATGTTCACTTCACCTATTATGGGCACCGAGATGGATGGAGCTATGACCATGATTGGATCTAATCCTACAGGCTTCCACACAAGCCTAACGGCAATTCCCCTGCTTTTATTTTTATCTTGCACCTCACTGAAGGAGAAAAAATTCTTGAGATCATCAGGAATGTTTTCCATTGAAGAATGAACATGAACCCCAGTAGATAGAGGAATCTGCTGCCTGATAAGGTTCACCAGAATTTTCAGAGAATAAGGTGGTTGAATTGGATCAGCAAATATACTAATATTCATGCTCTCATTATTGACCATGTTTTCAATGTCAGGATCAACTGAGTTGTCACTCTCTCCCATTGCAACTTTTAGATTCTTCACCTCGGATTTCAAGTTTTCTACCTCCTTGAAGATCTCATCCCACTGCTGTAGAACTGACTTCATCAGATCGCCCGTAGAAGTTTTTGTTCTGTGACAAGGGAAAACATAACATTTCACAATGCACAACTGTATAAACACAAAAATATCATGTACAGCATGTGAAAAAGGAGGTCAACTGCAATATGACATATGTGAAATGCATCCCTATTTGCAGGATGCTCCATGACCAAATACATAGAATATGTAGCTATCTATGGCATGCAATTGATTTTCCATATTTATGAACCTTAAACAGGAATTTTAAGTGTATAAGATTGAGTCATTATTAATTATCCAATGAAATGTCAAGCAAAAGTTGATGTTCATCCAGAGATGGATTGTTAATAGGCTTTGGGGATGTGATTCTCACTTGATGACATTGTGCTTTTTAGTTCAAATATGCCATTAAGCCAAAATAAGCAATTGTATTGGCTGACAGGGTAATAAGCAGAGGTAGGCAAATTACTGTAATATTCAATTTCAAGCATCAAATTCTTCAGGAATGTATAAATAGGAAAGTAAATAATGAAGGAAAATTAATCACAACCTTAAGCCCTTTGCAAGTTCTACAGTAATCCATTAAAAATACTTTTTTAATGTAAAAAAACTATATGACCTATAGATGCAATGTGGTATTTTTTCACACCATGGAACATTTTAGACCAAAAGAACACTGAGAAGTGGTTCTGCACGCACAGATATGCATAAATTAAATATTTTAGCACAGGAATGCACCACACAACTTTAATAAAAACCACCATGAATAACGAAAAGCTCCGACTCCAATTAACTTTCTTACAAACTCTGATTACACTTAAAATTTAAAAATAAGCAGAGAATTATAGTGCTGCAATAATTGAAATTCATTTCAACTCCAGTTAAATAAACTAAATGAGCAGGTCAATAGAATGAGATCTAGGATGATGAGTTGAAGACATATTTTTAACATTCCCAAAAATGGAGGTAATTGAAAGAGGTAACATTAATTTTAGAAAATTGACACTGGAATTTTCAGAATGCCACCTCTAATTTGAAGCACATTGAAATGTCTACCTGTTAAGGATAACATTAGCTCTGTGTTAACAACTGTCCAGTAATTATTCTCCCTGCAGTGTGGGTCTGATAAGAAAACCAGTTGTTGTCAGAAAGCACATACACTTCTACTTCATTATAAAACAACCGAAATTTACATCTAAAAACACTCATTGTCCAGTTATGTAAAAAAAAACAAAAACTCCAACTGCTCAACGCCAATACTAAATGTCAAAAATGAGCCCAAGAAAAATTTTGAAAAAATAAGCACTTATTGCCAATGTGAATTATGGCAATTATTTAAGTGATAACCAAGGGAAGAAAATAATAACTACTTCTGGGGGCATACCCTATTTCATGTACAATGGGCATACCCTATTTCAATACAACAGGGTTGGTAACCTGTGGCCAGGAGGATCTAGAAGTGTTTAAGAGGCACACATAGCAAGTTTAAAAATATATCCTGCAAGTGCCATGCATTTTTATGGACAAAAGACCTCAAAGCTTTTCATGAGTTTCCCTAAGCTTACAACTGGAAAAAAAGGACCATTGCAGAAAGTTACAACTAACAGATTGAAAATTGTCAATAAGAAATTCCCATGGATTCAGTTACATTTAAATTCTCAATTGTCTGAGTAAGAATTTCAATAGCACCAGTAGGGATTTATTACTGGCTCTATCCAAAATTTTCAATAGGGCACCTGTTTCAACTTCTATGAATGCACACTTGGTAGCAATCTGCCATGAATGATTCAGCAATAGAACTAAAACCTTCTTGTAACTAGCAAATTTTCACAGATAACACCCAACCATGTCTTCCATGGACTAAGTCATCAATCTACTTTGTTATTACTTTTCTCAATCAGATCTATTACAGGAGTTACAACAGGCAAAAATAACAATTCCAATATTAATTAAAAAGCATGCATGGTGCAAAAATATGACACTTGGTTGCAGTACTAACACACTTTATTCTTTTTTTTAACTTCAGCAGCAAAAGGAAAAACTGTAAACAACAAAGTCACCTGTCCAATGCACAGAGGCTTAATTTGATTTCAAATTCCTCTGAATTTCCAAATAAAAATAATTACAAAAAAAAAGGTTAAAAATAGTTTTAGTTAGTTAATAGTTTTAATAGTAATAGTTAGAAAAAAAGTTATTTAGTTCCTACAAGCATGTATTTCAATGAAAGCAAGAAATTTTCACCAGCCTGCTTGTCTCTGCCATGTGCCTCCCCTAGAGTGACAAAAATAGACTAGGCACATTTGGCAACCTTGGACCTCCCCAGTTAAAATAAAATGTGGTCAACAGAGAGTTTTGTCAACACTGGGTTAGAAAATGAAGAGGCAAATTTATTTGTAAAGCAATTCCTTTCAACACAGCTACATACAATGTAAGTTTTATTCTTACAGGTTTTTTTTATTCCTGAACATTTAAAGCAAGGATCTACTTATTCTCATAGCCATTTGAGTATGTTGATGCAAGACTGTTCACTTTTTAACTGTGTAAATGTTGCCCTATGATACCCTTGTTCCACTCTATATTGCCTTATCGCCCTTGCATTAGTTACAACTGTTAACTTTACATCACCCTCCAGCATGAGGAATTAGTCATTTTATTATTTATTCAAGGAATGTTCAAGCATAGTTGATAATATCTTTATGGTGCAAAAAATATAGAATATTTAGTAAAGACATGATGATGACAATTTGATCCTTTTTAAGAGATAAATCCGTTAATATGAATTTTCAATTGCGGTCACTTATGATGATCACCATTCTGAAAATCTAGATAAGTAATTTATACAAAACAGTTGATTAATTATACCTCCAATACCAAGATTTTATCTTAATGACATTATCTTATTATACAGCTATCATCTTTAGCATATATCCCATGCTCATTTATCATTAGTAGTTTTTTAACCATTCTTTTTGTTAGGTAAATCAGTGAGAAATTCTTGTGCCCATTTTTTGTTTTTTCATTTTTCTGTTCAATAAATTAAGTGTGATTACTGCAGAAGGGAGACCATCAAAACTTGAAACACATTTACTGCTTTAGACAGTACCTTACCAAAACCGGAGGAATAAAATTTAGCAAGTCAAACTCAGTGTGTTGATAATTATGATAAATTTAATTATATACTGGAATTAATCACCATTATAAAAGCCACATTGATGAAATTACTATCATAAAATTCCCATTTTTCTATTAATTAACTTATACTAAAAGACAAAAAATATTGCATTCATGAACATTTCACAACCTTTACAAATATCTTAAGACAATATCATTAATAATTGAAGAAATATCATGCAAGGCAAAAAACATTTGCTTACTTGTTTTATACATTACATACATGAATATATATAGGTATATAATAAACTTAAAAATTTTGAGCTGGCTCAACAGGCAATTAAATACACAATTTTCACAAATCTAGGTGGTGGATTTACATGCTTATTTGGTATATCATGAAATTTTATTAGTACTTACTTTTTGATATCTTTAAACATGCACCACTTAAGATAGCAGGAGGTGCAGTTGTAAAGAAGGCACTGACACTGGTGACTACAAGGCTAAAGATCTGGGATATCAAGGAATGTTTTTGTAACCTTTGGATATGATGATTAAATGGATTGAAGTTTTTCTTCATGCAATTAAGGACCGCACGAGAAAGAATTACACATCTCATAACTTCCTGCATACTCATATTTTCCCAGAAGTAAAACGGGACAACCTTTAATTCTGTAGGAACATAAAATGTACCTTGCAGGAAAACAAATTCCCAGTCCTCCCCTTGGAGCCATCGGTGGATACCCAATTACATGAACAAGCCAGGAGCTTTATGAGCAGCCATGAAGTTACATGCAAAACATAGGCCAAAATCCAATTTATTTATTATCATACTTGCCCATACTGAAGCTTTACATAGGTTGAAGTTACATCATAATCACCGAAGCTGAGTCCGTTGATGAAAAAATTATTATACTTACTAGCCAACAAATAATACTACTAACCACTGATTGGAACCCAAGTAGGTACTCATGCTTTCCAAATATTACAGACTTGGAATAAAGAGGCATTTATCTCATGGATGCATTGGCTATCATTTCCCATGTGCATTATAGTACTGAAAATATGTTCTGAAATGTATTCATAACATAAAATCTTAATTGAATCCAATGCTAAATAACCAAGCCTCAACATTCAGATTGAAACATTACCAGCCCAATGGCATGCAGCTTAATTTCACTACCCATGAAGTGTAAGGGAACACATTTAACTTCAAATCTCTTCTTGGTGAACCCCATCCTGATGCTGCTGATTGATTGAAGAGCCCACAGACAAATACTAAATAAATCATCCCTCATCTTCGGCCTCCTGAGCCAAGGATTACACCAGAAAGACTTGGAAAGCAAATATGCATACTAATTCATCAATCAAGCATTAACTTTCTCTCTCTAGCATCCCCCTTCTTTCAGCAATTCATTTTTTGCTAATGTTCTCAACCCAATGCCTGGATGATTTCTCACTGACATGAACTTCACTAAGGTGTGTGATTTTGAGGTTTTGACCATGGAGCATTCTTAAAAATGTGCTTAGATCCCAAAATGAATAGCTAGGTCCAAAATGTATGATCTTTAACACTACATGGTAGTTCTGCCAGGGAGAGGGTTTTCATAAGTGACCATTTTCTTGATCTCAAATCCACATAAATTTTTCTACCACAAGTCAAGTTCCACTTGAATAGGACCATGACTATGATATTGCCATTTGTCAATTATTTACGAAATTATTATTACTTTCATGACATGAAAATTTTCTCAGAAAATCTAATGCCATCGATTATAAATGTTTAAATAAATATACCAGAGCGATGAAACCTGATATTTCTGTCATT
The DNA here is from genome assembly GCA_002093875.1 of Calopteryx splendens. Taxonomy (NCBI): domain Eukaryota; kingdom Metazoa; phylum Arthropoda; class Insecta; order Odonata; family Calopterygidae; genus Calopteryx; species Calopteryx splendens. The sequence continues at coordinate 386,607 of LYUA01002061.1, read as the reverse complement.
ACACGAAATTAACACGAGTCATAACACAAGTTTTTTCTTTGGGTCAATACTCAAGAATCAGGTGTGCATTTTACATGGGTGCATATGGCATGTATGAGTTTATACATCACTGGCTTAGCTATTCTGAAAGATAATGGAGAAAAATGCATACATACTCCTGAGTTAAAGTATGATGTCTGCAAATGGCAATAGGGTAGAAGTGGGAAGGGCACAAAGTTGCTAGGAAAGTATGCAATATTAAGTGTTACTAGTTATTAATGCACATTGCCCAAATGGAGTAATAATGAATAGAGAGTTGAAACCTTATATATTATTATTATAAGAATAATGTAATTTATGTACAATTATGTTGTCTTTCATTGTAATTTGGCAAATATTTCAAGAAATGAGCCATTACTTAAAATAAATATAACCTAGCTCTAGCTGAAAAGGCTGGACACTTGTGCTGGTATATTTTACATAAAACTCTATTTTATGATAAAAAAAGAAACATAAGGCTTGTAATCTTAATCAATGCTTCAGGTTCATGAACATTAACACTAGAATGACTGAATATTTTCTACTACATAGAATAGCTACTTTGCCTGATTGCATATTTTCCTATTTGTAAATTTTTTGATGCTCCTCATCTGGCCCTTGAGAGAATTTATTTTATGAATATTTTTTTTAGCATTTACCTTGCCTGAGTTTGGTGGTTTACTGGAAAAAATGTGTTCTCTCAAAACTTTGGAATTCAAGGAAATTATTTGAGCAACTGAGGTCGTCATATTTTAATGTTTATTGCAATATTTTACTCCTTCAAGCTTATAAAATTAAACATGTTTCTGCATTGATCACATGGAGGGATAGTCTTTTCAATGACACAAGGGATAGGACAGAACCCACCTCTGCCTTGTCCTGGGCTTCATGACTGGTTGCCTTCATGATACAATAGAATTTTATGACACAATGGTAATAAAATCCTTGCCTCATAAATTTGTGATAATTGTTATTTACCTGCATTTGGCAAAGCCTTACTGTCAATACTTGGGCCTTCACTACTATCTTTGTGTACTATTTGTTTCATTTTCGCCTGATATCAATTTGGAAACTATACTCCAGAAAGTTGTTGAAATTCTGAACCATTTCCTTGTGCCTCAAAGTTTAATGCAGGGCTATATTTGGTTAAGATCAAGCACTTATTGACTCTGACTGTCCAAATATACGGTGACAGACTGAATTTTAGGTAGGCTTAGAAACACTTGCACCAACACTCAAAAACAATGGATGCACAGATTCAGACTCACATGAAGTAGGTGGAAAACCTAATACTCTAGTGTATAGGAGCGGCGAGCCCGTCCAGAAAAGCACTATGCAGTGACAGCACCATGCGGAAAAATCAGCAGCCTGCCTCCTACTAGGGAGTTGGATAGTTGGCAAGCTATAGGCATGTCTTGCGTGACGCATCCTCAGGCAAGAATGGCAATTACAGAAAGAAGTGGGAGATAATATTATCGATGTTGCAACAAAGTTTCATGACAGAAATCTTGATCAGTACTTCAGTACACTCATTCCCCAAGCATACAAAAATAAAAGGCATGCTCCAATGACGAAGGGATGTGGAAAAGAAGAGCTATCACGGCATTTGAAAATTAGGAGAGGATAGAGAAGGACGGGGAGCTGCGGTCAAACAGACTTCGATTGTACTTCACCTTTTGGTAGCAAGTGCCTTTAGCTTTCAATATATAGGTATAATAATCAGGTATAACAATAAAAAATAAAATTGTATCTGCCTCAGAGGAAATTAATAATTTAAAAAATGAAATCACATAGGGAAACCATTTACTATCAAAATGACCAGTGAAGTCATTATAGGTAGAAGTGATTGTTGAGAAAGGACAGGGTGGGTCACTTCTAATCAGTGTGAAATTTTCTTACCAAAACAGAAAAAGGCAGCCAATTTTCATCACCTAAACCGAAAACTATAGCAGTAATAGATGTTTACTTTTTGAAAATCGGTCAAAATGACTGGTGTGGTCATTCTAGCATTAAGAAATAGGTAAAGTAACTGTAAAAGCAGATAGAATTTGTATCTTTAGTAAACACAAAATGAGACGAAAAAAAGAAAAAACAAATTAACAAGCAAAGAATGTATTTCTTTTTGATACAAGAAAATATATTAAAATTTCAAACAATTTCAACCATAATATTACTTATTATTAAAAATTATTACTTATCAAGACGGCAGAGTGGATTATCTTGCACCATTTGAAGGTTCACTCTCGGTCCAACTAGATCTCTGATGTTATCAATTCCATATTTAATCATTGTTGGCCTGCAGATACAAAAAGAACACTATATTGCCACACATTTTCAAAAAATAAATTTACCATAAAGAAACCTTAGCTTTAGTAATTATGAACATGCATGCAATCCTCAAAGAAATCCATCACACACCCAAAGGAAACAGTTTTGGTGGTACTTATACACACAACAGATTGTTGGGCAGTTGAATAGGCCTTAACACAAACACTTAAGATAAAACAAACCTCTCAAGTGAAAGTCCCCATGCAATGACAGTGACATTTTCAGGTAAACCCATTGGTAAAAGCATCTCCGGACGAAAGACTCCAGAGTTTCCCACTTCAATCCATTTCTTCAAACCATTATGAAAACAATAAACTTCCATACTGGGCTCTGTATAGGGATTGTAGGTTGGCTTAAATTTCAGCTGGTCAATACCAAGCTTGCGGAAAAATTCCTGCATAAAGCCTAAAAAGAATGACCAAAAATTAACTTTTCCAAGGAAACTTGAATGACAATCAACTTCCAACTACATAGGCATGCCCTTACCAATCAGGTGACCAAGAGTTAAATTGAAATCTGCAACCACTCCTTCAACTTGGTGGAATTCTGCTAGATGTGTGGCATCCAATGTTTCATTTCTGAACACTCTGTCAATGCTAAAATATTTGGAAGGTTTGAAGCCCTAAAAGGAATATAAAAATACTTAATAAAAAAAATTACACCAAACTCCTCATAATGTTCCCTTTAGGGATTGGCAATTGCAAAACATTCTTAATTTTAGGCTATGCTTTTGGAAACTATCACTTTCAATACTTTCTTCTTCGTTCTTGAAAGTGCCCTCTCCATCTTATTGGTTGAGAGGTAAAAAAAAAAACCTGAATCTGCGGAAATAAGCATAATTGTAGACCAAATGCCATGGGCATGGATAGGTGAGAAGAATTTTCAGTAAATAATAGAGAAACTCATGTGAGGGATATCTGAATTCTCTAATTATTGTTTAATTTTAAAGAAGGGTACTTCATTGGATTGGTCATGCTGGGAGAATGTATGAGAGTTTACTCAACAGGTACATGAGAGAAAAGTAAATAGTTTGAGAGAAAGTGGTAGACTGAAAGTAATGGGTTAGAGTGGTTAGAGAGACACTCACAAGACAATGACTATAAGAAGGCTAAGGAACAGAAGGGCATATATGCAGTGATGCATGGGTGTGACAGTGAAATATGCTAAGATGTGGCAGAATTTCAAATCTTACAAATAATGAAAAATGGGTTCATAAGTGCCAAGAGTCAGGGAAATTTTGTATTAAGTGCTCCCTTGAACTTTCTTCAACGCATTATACATACATGAGATGTTGTTCTCAACCCAATAAAAATAGTCACCCAAATTCTAAAAGCAGAAAGCCAGTGTACCTGTGTGTGTTTAATAATATTATAAAAATATGTAATTGGAATATTGAATCATTGGGGAATAAAATATTTGTGTCTGAAGTGGTTGTGTGGGGCTTGATAAAAAGGTATTGCAGGAAACTAAATTAATTTTAGTTCACAAACACACAAGTACTTACTTTCTGTGCCAGTTGGTAAAGCATTCTAGCACTGACTGCTGTTGTATGAGTTCTCAGTAAATTTTTCTGTGCCTCCTCAATTTTCCATTCATAGCCATACCCTTGAGAGCCAAATCCTCCTTTGCTATGAACATTTTTTACTCGATTCAGATATTCTACTTCAAATTTTGTTGATATCTGAGGATCTATTTGGACAGAGAGAATATTAAAAGGCATTTTTGGAAGGCAGGAATCAAATATGCACTTAATAGAACTTGTACTTATTTTAGCAGCCCTAAAGACATTTCATTATGTGTACAAATACATTCCACACATATATTACATAAATTTGTTAGGAACATTGAATGAACACTTTGAATATTTATTCTCACTTGAGAATAGGTAGTGCATTAACAGCAAAGACAATGCATGGCAACTAAATAAATAATGCATCGATTAAATTAAAATGGAATGCTACTTTTTTTAATGGACAAAGGTGATAAAAATCATTAAAATGGTGATTAATTGTCCACTTGAACATGCAGAGTGTGTGAACAGAAAATGAATTGGTTAATATAAGTTCTCTTCACAATTTTCATACCAATGCATAGGTATGCCCTCTGAGCAATGAAGTCAACATATGATAAATGAATGTCAATGTGATATATTTTTTAAATCAGTCAAATGCGAAATGAGCACTCAACAATGACAATATTCCTGACCCTGATTAAGGATTAGAAAATACTAAACAGCAAGAAATTGGAAGACTCTTATGAACTTGTGCCCTTGCCAATATTTTATTGGCTAACATCAACGGCTGTAAGTGATGCATTAATGGACCCTCCCACTCATGTTTATAGTGATCATTTAATATTAAAACTACTGAAATAATAATTTAAAGTTAGAAGAGATACTATACTTTGGCACACTCCTTTCATCACTCCCTGTTAAGAGAATAATCATTCAGAAATACCTGAGAGGAAAAAGGTGTCATGAGCATCTCTCGCTGGGTGCTGCTGGGGCTGGAAGAGGGCATCAAAATTCCAGAATGAATTCTCAACGTATTTGTCCGTGGGCATCTCCGTGAAACTGATGGGAAAACACTTACTTTAAAGTGAACTACAAACATCAGCATACAGGGGGCACATAGTTTTTAGCACAACACTCACCCCATTTCTAAGAATATCTGACGGAACTGTGAGCGAACTTTCAACAATGGATGAAGATGACCACCAGAAGGTGGAACACCAAAGGCATCAAAATTATACTCTTTGAAGTTCCTCCCGGCCCACGATCCACTTGCAATCATATCTGTATTGAGATCAGTCTCCGACTTCACTATCGACAAACTAAACTCTGGTCCCTTCTTCAAAATGTAACATTTCACAATGCTGAAAAACAAATCAACATGGGCAATCATTTAAAGCATAAGAAACTCGTGCCTCAAAGCAAAATGTTTTGGCAAAAACGGGTCATGGTA
>LYUA01002061.1:368512-381261 GCA_002093875.1 Calopteryx splendens | reverse complement strand
TTTGTGCAATGCGAGCATTTTTTGCACCCATTTCTGAGAGCAACACTCATGTTTCAGGAAATCACAAAATTCACCACCATAAACTGTGATTTTCCTCTGAGACATGGTTAATTACTCTTATCTACATATGCATGTGGAGCAAATACAAGACCTGGCTGTACCATGCAAACCACCAATGTGGAAAAACATTTTAATCGATCACAGTATTTTATCACATGAATGACGGTTTCTTGCAAATATTGCAAGTGCAAATTGTAGTGAATTAAACCTACAGAAGGTTTAATTCACTACAAATGGTTATTATATATGCTATTGTTGATAATGAAAGAGCATGCTGATATTTGAATTTCTAGTGGAAGTAATCAGAGCTTCATATTAATATTTTTTGTTCATGAGTCAAGTATTCATTCTATATGCACAAGTAAAAATGTTTTCTCAAACACATAACACATACGTATATCTTTTAATTTTGTCGGAAAACATCTTTATTAGAACAGTAAAAAAATGACAGATGGAATGATACGATTTGGTTTAACTATTCTCACATTATATGCCATCCTAGTTACAGACAAAAAAGGACTGGAGCTGAGCAAGAGTGGAATTCAAATCAATTTTGGGATCTACCCTGTCGGCTGCAAAAAACCTTAACTGGAATATACTATTTCCAGCTGGACTGGATTTTCTTTTTTTTTCCCTTATATATCCAAGGTGCTACTCAAAGTTGTAAATAATTAAAATATTCCACCCAATCCAGGATCAATATGAAATTCTACAGCTAGACGCCACAATACTGCCAATGAATAATGGGTGTGGTTATGACTCTGAAACAAAGCAGCAATCTTCACAGTGGAAGACATTTCGGAATTCACAGACAGAGAAGAACATAGTGTTGCAAAAACAACAAAAACTAAGAAACATGAGCACTCACGATGATGCCGAATGCCAAACTGGCGGCTGAAATACACACCAAGTGACATCTAGCGGAAGAAGTTGATACTGCTACTTACTTAGGTGAAGTATTCAAATTCTCAACAACTTTGGGTAGCACCTCGTATATAACAGAAAATAATAGGCTACTAGGTAATTAAGGAATTGGGAAGAGGAGAAAGACAGTAGAAAGCCAAATGATTTGCTTTAACCTTCAGTGGAATGCAAGTTACCCATTCCAATGCAACAATGTGAAACAATCTTTACCTTTCCTCCAACAATTTCCTCTTCTTGTAGTCTTGCTTGAGGGCATCAGATACTTTGTTGGTCTCATTCTTCAATAATAAACATAAATTATCTTTCACTGTATCCACAATCGAAGGGACTTTCTGCTTAACAAGCGGAGATCCAGAACTCTTGTCTATATATATCCACCCACTTGACATGGCCTTACTAAATCCAACCTTAGCGTAGGGGACTTCTTTCTGAAAAATTAAGTCATGGTAAAAGCTAAGCTAAGAAAATTACAATGGAAAGAAGTAACATTTTCTTCTGCATTCCTATTTTTTGAGTAACCAAAGATCTGGAACTCTTTGAGAGGGAACAAAGAAAAATATATAATTCAGTGAGCATGATATTTGTAATTTGTACTATCCTATTACCATGAATTAACTGCACCAACCTTTGCATACTCTCCAGCCCCCTTACCCTCACCCAACCTTTTACTCATCACTTTAAAAGGCCATACTGCTTATTTAAATTTTGAATCCAAAACAAAATTTAATTTGACTGAACTGCAAATGTTATCTAAATGAGAGATTTTTCATCCAATGGATACAGTTATATTGCTGAATACATAAAAACTCTTATACTATTTCCTGAATGAGGCTGAACACAAAAAGATTTGAAACAGTAAATATGTCGAAAAAGAACTAAAGCATGTAAATTCACTATGCAAAGAAGGGTCCAACACTTAAAAATATTTTTATAAGAGCAACTTCATTGAATTCCCTTCTACTAGATTGTTATGCAATTTTTTGAGAAAATGTATTATTGGATGCAAATAGAAAATGTACTGATGAATTTCAATGCAATACTAAGACATATGCATGCACTTGGGCAAGTATGGTCATAAAAACTCGATTGTGCCTAGTATGTATAGCATCCCATTAAAGCATTAAAAAATTAGGCACATAATATATTTAATTCATTACCAAGACATCATGCCACTATGCATATGCACTTCATTAGTATACATCATCAATGTTGTGTGTTACAGTATTTATTCATTAAACATAAATACCATATTACTTAAGAAAACCTTAAGCATGCAAATACAAGAAAATAAGTGATAAAACTATGAGATTCAAATTGAAAAAAAGAATTCATATTGTGTTAATAGCTTGACTTCAAATAAAAAAAATTTTGCATGAGGAATTCATGCTTTTTTAATTCAAAACGATTAACCATCAGAGTATACAGTATGATGAGACTCACCATAATTTCTGCCTGAGAAATCCCTTTCTCACCAGGTATAGCATAATAAACTCGTGCTTCATGGCTACCCTTCTCAGAAACTATTTTTCCCTCTTCTGTCAACTTCCACTCTTTCACTGTCTCTTGACTTACATCAATAACCTTAAAAATTAGACACAAAAATTTAAAAACTCACTACTTTACCAAGTTTTTCATTACTTTTTCATCCAATTACAAGCAAAATGCAAACACAAATTCCAAAAATACCAGTTTAAGTTCAGATGGCAAATGATCATTCAAGCTCAGGCATTAACTGTTAATCACAAATAATCATCCACCCCTTCTTAAACAGCTGGAATCAGCTTAGTTCTTTATAAGAAACTATTTACTCACAATTAATGAATTAAAAAAAAAAATGTAAATTTGTACAGGCATTGAAGGAAAATGGCTCAACATTTTTCAATGAAATTTGATAAGAATTTATAATCGCATCAAACTTAAAACATAAACCAATCTAAGAGAAATATGCATTCCTTCTAGAAAGAAATTAAGCCATTAAAAAATTTCAATGGTGCCTATGCTCAGATTTTATGCAATTAGTATGACAGAGAGTATTATGGTGGCTGCAAAGAATTAAGAACATACTGAAATGAGATCTCAGATCATCACCATCAGACAAAGGGATACTGAGAAATGAATCCACATCTATTGCATAACATTTTACATATCGATCATTACCTATTATCCCAATAGCCATTCAATATTCTTCATACACATCTTTTGCCCACCAGCCAATAACAAGACAGTTGGCAATCCAAGTCAGGAATGTTTTACATTATACTAATAATATATAATATGGATGTATAAAAATTTAATTTACACATGTTTATCATTTATTTATTGCTTCACTAGATAAATCTGAAACCTGTCTCGGTGCACTTTTTGTCTCAGTATAATCATGCAGCAGCAGTTGAAATGCCTGCACTGCTAATATGTTCTATGAGTTGCATTACCAATAGGATCGGCATCATTGCCTCTTCACAGGCAAATCTAAATCACTCCATGACATGTCTTTTAGAGCAGACATTTTAGAATAGGTGAGAATTACATATAACTGACAGTCGGAGAATGAATGCTCAAACTTTTTTCTGAATTCATTGAACGCAACTCATTAATGCACTGCATGGATTTGATGACATCTCCTTCTGGCAGAAATAATAATAGTTTTATTTGCCTTGAGATAATATAATAATAATTCATATAAGACACGCCAGTAGAATCATTCTTCAAATACTAGGCTTGATGTGATTGCATTCCATGTAATTTAGCTGATGTACTACCAATAGTTTTTAGCGTCTCAAGGACCAAGAGAACACAAATGTCCCCCATGGATACCCTTCAATTTAGGGGAGTGGTTTTACAGTGGGTAGTGTGCTGGACTACTAACTGGAGGGGCCAGGTTCAATTCTGTGATGCCCCTGAGCACCCTCAGCTTCACCCAAGCTGTGATTTTTTGGGTACCAGGTCTTCCTGGGAAATCAGATGATACAGGAAAAGAACTCTCCCCCTACCCTGTGTGAATTTCACATGGCATTGTGCTTAGCACTGTGAGCTCTACCCTTGCCTATCAAACCATCCTTCCTTATGTGGTTGATTAGTGTGGCAGTAGTACCCTTCCATTTACGGGCTTCTCTCTCGCCATTCTACAGACCTGTCCACATCCACCTGTGTCACACCCTGCCCACTTTGAAGTCATCATCTGGAAAGTTCAATTGTCTCCCCCAGGGTTGGAGGTGCACTGGTCTCTTTGAGTTTCTTTCCTGGGATGTGAACACCAATCCCAGCCCATAATGTGATTTTTATTGCCATTATGTTTGGGGTTTACAAATTAAAATTTCAGTAGTGTTATTCAGTTTTACTGAACTCAACTTTTTCACTGTTAATGCCCTGAGACATGGCTGAATGATGTGCTTGACAGTGAGTTTGAATTTGTTAGGAGTCATCATGACCAAGGTTCTTATGGGAGTAGTGTTTTTATTGGCATTAATCCTGAATTTCGAACAACTTGAAAGGCAGATCTAGAGACGGATTGACAAGTGCTTTGAACCCAAATCTGTATGAAAAGAAGACCAAGCAGTGATCACATGATTAAATCATTCATTGTCTGTTTTAATCACCCATATGATACCAACTTGGTCTCTCTGGAGACCTGCTATTGACTCATTTCTACCTCTTCAGTGATGCTGTTTTTGGAAAATTAATCGAAAAATCATGTGGACCTCTAACTCGTCTGATTTCCCGTCCATCCTTAGTGATGAGTTTTTTTCTAAGCACTTGATCTATGGTTTCAGCCTCCATCAGTCATACAGCGGCGTCTTTAGAGTTTGCGCCTCCAGGGGTGGTCCCTGATACTCCTCTCCGACACAGATCCTCAGTATTACTTTTTTGCCACTGGTGCAATCCTTTCCCCACGAAAAATTCGGATTTCTATAAGCCAAGTGCCCTCAGTAGTAGTAGGAGGAAACATTTTTGCAAAAGGCCATAAATCCCTTTAGGGCTCCTTGACCCAACGCTCTCCTCCACCAAGGTGCACAAATATCTTTTCCCTAACGCCTTCCATTTCTAGAACAGCATTTCAACAACATCGGTATGAATTTATTAAAGACAACTTCCCATAGGGTTAATATATAACACGGTCACTGGCATGAATTATACTTAAGTGTACGAGCCATAATGACCTCCAGTCAGGAGAAACTAACTTTTTTGGAACGAAATTGAAAATGAGTGAAATGGCAACAAATCCTATGCTTGACTAAAAAGGTTCAACCAACCACACTGCATACCTTCACAAGGGTCAACATTTATCACAAAATTATGCTCGGTAAACACAATAATAATTCATATAATAAATTAATAAAAGGTGTCCTTTCTGTATTCAATTAAACCTATGCAAATCATAAAATCAAACTGCTTACATTTCCAAGGGATTGCAAACTCTTCACAACGCCGACAATTTTCTGATGATCTTCCATCAAGAGAGCAGACAGCTGGATGGAGTCAGTCGGTCCATGTTCATTAATAATTGAAAGAATTTTTAGCGAAATGTCGCAAGCCATTTCTAACAAATTGGTATTAATTTTACCCAATTAACTGAAATAAAATACTATCGTTCAAAAACACCACGTCCTCCCTAGCAGTACCAACATGCTGCATCCATTACTACTAGTCGAAATTCTATAAATAAATCGATCTATCGATGAGAATAGAAAAATTCGATTATATCGATGCATAAACTCGATAGACTCCAACCGGAAGTTTCTTTGGTTTACTCGGACGGAAGTTCGTTTTCAGGTCATTGTTTGCATTATTGTGCGGTGATTTATGTTTTTTTCGAGTAGGTTGGTGTCAAATTTAGTTCCGGAATAGGTGTGATTAATGCTCTTCGGGTTCGATTTAATCATACGGTTTATTCTTTTGCATGCGTGAAAACTACAGGTGATCAGAGGAATCAAATTATGGCTGAGGAGAAACTGGAATTGGTAAGAGCGCAACCATACGTAATGCCGTATTATGTTTTATTTAAATTTTGGGGTTTTAAAACGAACAATTGCAGTGATGCCTTCATGTGTCTAATTTTTTAATAGGTTAATTTAAAAATATAATGATGCCCTAATTATCATCACTTTCAGGACTGGGGCAATGAAAAACTGAAGAGGGCACAAAACCAAATTGAAGAGAATCCATACGACTTGGAAGCATGGAGTCTTCTAATACGAGAAGCTCAAGGCCGTTGGATCGGCGAAATGCGTCCGTTGTTTGAAAATTTAATTCAAGTTTTTCCGAGTGCTGGCCGTTATTGGAAGATATATATAGAACTTGAAGTAAGTTCATTTGCCTGTCTTTTACTGGGGTGTATAGTCGTTAGAATAATCAATTTATTGTGTTTCGTTTAATATTTTTTGCCCTCGGTAATTTGGTAACTAATTTAATTTTATTGCCTTGCAGATGAGGGCCAGAAATTTTGAAAGAGTTGAAAAGGTATGTGTTAATAATTTTGGTTCATTTATAAAGGTAAATAAAATGACTGACTGTTTTGTACATGCATTTCATTCTGTCGTGTTGTTAAAAACTTGGGAGGGGGCATTCTCTGGAGCCTCTGGTTACAAATCTTCCCTAGATAACGCCTAGCTTCTTTAGATCCTCTATTTCTTACAAATTATTTCATACCCACCTGACAGGATGTTCACAGAATACCCCCTTTCGAGTTTTGGAAGCCTTTCCTTCCTCCAAGAGTGCGTGACGAAAGAATGCATGCATGGCGGGGTGTATGTGATGAGTGGTTGTCTTAAAGAGATGGGATGCCTCGCAAGTATCAAATTCATTTTGCACAGTGAAGAATGTGGGGTAGTTTTGCGAAGATATAATAATGTGTGTACTATGGCGCCGTCCGATTATTATTGACTTCTGTTTCCTAATGAAAGTTAGCATTTCTGTTGACAGTTGAAGTGAAATTTAATTGTTGGGACACATCTAGTCGCCGCATTTGGTTGCCATTCATATTATTTATTTACAACGTGCATTTGGTTGTCTTTACTGTTTTTGATATTTTTAATATTTCGAACGTGCATGGTACTCTCGAGAGAACCAATTTGGAAGCTTTAAGTCCATAGATGGGCATTTTATAACCGATAAGAATTCGGTCCTGGGGTTAACAATTTTTTATGGCTCCCTAAATTGTAATGCGCCAGCATTTCCTCAATTTGTGTATGCAAAATCTGATGCTGCTTGTGTGCATCCTTTCTCAGTTGTTTGTTTAATCAGTCAACACAACTCCAACCTGAAATTCCTTGGAGCATGATGTTCACGGATTACCATCATATAATGAGTGCTGAAGCTTTTTACCTGTTACAGGAACAGTGGTATTTTTATATTTCTTTATTGAGGGGAATTACTGGTATTTTCTGAAGTAAATAACAATTTTTTGATTGTATTAAGCGGTTGTAAGAAATTACCATTGTTCACCTTCACCGTAGTGAAATGTGTGTGCTCTGCACATATGCATACTCTCATGGATTATGCATTATATGCTCTGAAGTAGAATAAGTGAGTGTGTCATTAAGGGTAAGTATCAGATTGTTGATGATTATAATTCCACTTCAAGGGAGTTCTTTCACCATACTCCAGAAATTATGGTTTGTTGTCATTTGTTGATATTGTCATGATTAATTGTAATTTTTTTACTAATTTATCTCTATATGATTGGATTCTATTGTTGTTTTAGAAATCTATATTTGTCCCATGTAAAAGATTTTATGGCAGAAGTGTGGCATGGCTGGTAGTCCTAGGAGTTGTTAATTTTGCAATTATTAAGTACTGTTTACCATGGGCATTATTGTGTATGAGTTTTTCATTTTTTTGTTTTTTTTTGTCTTTAAAAGATGAAATTAAATCATGCTATTTAATCATTGACAATTTTTCTATGCCCCATTTGTTTTGATCATCACTCAGTATCCATCTATTTCTCTAGGTTTAAATGTCTAATGGACTACATTTTCATATATCTGTAAACTGAAGGCTAGAGTATGTGATAATTATCCGCATAATAAAATGTATTTTATTCCTATGTGGAGATGTATATACAATTTGCTTTAAGCCAAATTTCCGTGAATTGTATTTTATTTTTACTTTTTAGAGTGTTGATAAACCTATATCATGTCATTACAATACTAATGAAGAAAATTCACCATTTGTTAATATCTCACATTATTTTGTGCTTTATCATTATCATCATTATTTATCATCATTCTGTGTACTCATTAACATGTGACCAACGTGCACAAAGTAATCATATCCTGGACAATGTTATGTAAATGAATGTGATATTTTATAATGCATATTTTTTTCATGAAATTTTGTGTCTACATATACATTTTCTTATTAATTTTAATGTTTATTATGGTTTAAAGTATGTTCATGTGATAGTGACTTATTTATTATGAGAAATAAATTGAGTTAAATGGTGCTTCTTAATTGATTATGTCACCTGGTTTTTACCACTCAATTTATTATTCCATGGGATGCGGTATACACTCGTATAATCACTGACTTCGTTAAATATAATTATGATGATTTTTTTCAATGATGCTATTTCAGCTTTATAGTATTTGAAATTATTTGGCGAATGTCATAACTTATGTGAACACTGCATTCTTGAGTAGAGTATGGATTTTGAAAAAGACCATATATGCATGTGAAAAAGGGGCTCTGTAGGATTTTAATACAAGAACTACACACAATAATTTTTATCTTATTTTGGTTGTCGATAATTATTATTTGTGTCCATAGGAACCAAATTTAAGACTAATATTATATAAATGTCCTACCTTCACGAAAAGCTGACATGTACTGAATCTCATGAAAAAAATGCTTCTGCAGTAAAATTGTGTAAAAGCTGCAAGTGGATGGGTCTCGGTGCAGAGTTTGCTATGGGTTAACAACAGTTCTGCTCTTGTGTTTAGGTCGAAGTGTCGATATTGGTTTTCCTTACATAGTCTGGTTGATTGCTCTTTGATTAGCCAGCAGGGAATACTTATGACCTGAAGATGACAGCTGGAATTCTGGTGAACTTGTTGTCAAACGAACCAACTTATCTGATGAAACTCAACAACACACAGCCTTTATCGTCTACATCCCATGAAAGCCTTCATACCATATTGCGGAAGCCTTCACATTTTATTGACTTATTATGGATGATTGCTAATCATCGAGCAATAGCATTGCAGCATTATGATGGGATAACCAAATCCTTGCCAGTTCATGGAATTCGAGTTCAGCGTAGGGGAATTGTCTAAATGTGGACTGAGCAGGTACTAAATTAGCATGGCTTAAATTAGCTGTAAGACCTTTGGTCCCTCCTTTGTTTTACCCTGATCAACCTTATGGCCTAGAGCTTTTTACCTGTCCTAGCCAGTGCTGAGGATCCCACCTCCCTCACATAGGATTTTTCATTAGGCCTAGGTCAGGCCCTTCATGAAGAATGTCCCCCCGGAGGTCTACCCTGGTTAAGACCTGGACTGACTGTTTTGCCTATTGGAGTGTATGATCCCATCCCCAACTGCTCTCTGCAGATGCCCGTCAAGCAGTCCTCTGCCTCCTTTTTAATAAGTTCATAGTTTACCACTAAATACTTAGGCTGCATTGAGGCAGTGCTCCAATGGAACCCATAGGCAATGGGAAGAAGATATTGCCTTAAAAAGAACCCTTGTTTTTAAGGTGCTGCTGCTGGTTTACTTTTCTTGGTGTCTTTTTGAGGTTTCACTATCCTCTGATGGCTACGTTCTGAAATCACGTAAATACTGAAGAATTTTCCCTTTGCCTTGGGGTAGAAACAACCTCAAAGAGGAAGTTTTTTCCTCTCTCTACCCCCCTTCTCATGTCTGAATCCTTGTCGACGATCAGCCACCTCTTTACTCCTCTTGGGGTAGTGCTTTCCCTTTTCTGTGGTTGTCCACTACCCTTTTCATGGTAGAATCCTTCTATCATGTAGGTGCGATCTCTTGTTGACAGTTAGCCATGAATATTGAAATACATTTTTTTTAATAGTCCACAGTATATATCACCAGTAAGAGAAAGAAAACCGGTAGTCCATCTCCCCTCTGATTCTCCATTTTCCAAATTCAAGGACTTTTTTTCCAATTCTCTGAGGTAGGGATTTTTATGAGTGTATGATAACTGTTAGACAAAGCCAGAAAAAAAGCTATCTCAAATTTGCAGAGTTCTTGATAAGATCTCGGTTTTGAAACGTGCCTTATGGCATATGGACTCAAGATTCAGAGGCATCCTTTTTGCAAAGTCTGGGTCTGATTCTTCATGAAAGGAAAAGATGCTGCAGTATCCTTTTCCAATATATTATTTATTTATTCTCCGCTGATTATAAAACATTTTCTTGGAGACATTATTCTGTGGATATAATCCCAGCTATTTATGTGGAGTGAATATTTCATTAGAATTGCTGTTAAAGGACCTGTCAAAACTAGTGGCTCCTTTTTTAACAAATTAAATATCTAGAAAGATATAGTAATTTTCACTACTGGTAATTATCATGTATTTAAATGAACAGTTGCTCTTGTCTTATCTTTTTTGTGGAGTATTGATTCATGTACATTATTAAATTAAGCACAAGAAGGATAGAATGACTTTTGGTGACAATCTACATTTCAAAGTGAATTAGCTAACCATTAGGAAATTCAGCAAGGATAAAGAAATTGAGCTGTGCTGGTTGCATGACATATATATGAGAAAATCCTATTTCATGTTAAAGTACACATAATTGAAGTTCATTTTTGGTATCTTATATTGTTTTCAGTTATTGCACTTTGGTGACACTTTATCCTGGTAGTCTACCAGTTAGGATAAGTTTTTGATGGACACCGCCACTTCAAGACTATCAAAGTGGTAACATTGTAACTACCTGCTCTACAATAGCCCATTCTTCCATGCCACTCACATTCTGCCACCCTTCATTCCGTCCAAACATATCTAATCTTTTCCTCCCTCTACCTTGCTTACCTCTCATTCTCTCCTATATCAAAGTCTTCAACAATCCCCTAAAACTAAAAAAATATGAAAACTAGCACAACCTTGTTTTTCATTGAACTTATCTTGAATGTAAAGTTAAAGACCCAAAAAATCTCACTGTCACTTACATGTCTAAAAAATTCACAATGCAAAAATAATTCACCTGAACTGGCACTCAAGCCTGGATCCCTCAATTTCTGACCGAGTTCTTTGGCCAGTTAAGCTACTCAGGCATCCTCTTACACTAAATTTTTGTGAGCTTAAATGGGACAAGATGTTCTTATGCGGTTATGTTCTAACCTTAATTATTCTTCTTCCTCCCATGTTCTTCATTGTAGCTTAAAAATAGGAGAAACTTTAAGAGATCAGTAATGTAAATGTGAAATTATGTAGATATTTCCTTGCATTCAGTGTTTAAGATGTGAATTATCTTCAATTGTTGAATGTTTTGGGTAATCTGAAATAAGTTTCCTTAAATTTGATAATTACTGTCAGTATTTAATATACATTAGATGCACTGGTCACCATTTATTGGAATCAAGATCTCTAGGCATATGATATCTACTAATGTATCTACAATGAAATACCTGCAGCTGCCAACAAGTTGTATTACACCGCACTCCTCACCGTGGTACTCAACTCAAAGGTTGTGCTTTTGATTAGCAAAGAAGTTTTACAAGATTTCCTTTTTAGCCCTTTTGCTGCGTTGGTCTTTTATTGCTGAACGTGAGGTGGATTTTGAAATTTCTTTAAATAAAAAAGAAATAAAGATTTNNACGTGAGGTGGATTTTGAAATTTCTTTAAATAAAAAAGAAATAAAGATTTGAAAAAAAATGAAAGTGACTGTGGATCCATCTAGTGAATAAAATACAAATGTTTTATCATATACTGTATTGTCACACGTGCCTGCACTACAATGGAATGCAAATGAAAAGCAAAAAGAGGCATACTCGTCATAGGCATAGCAGGATATACAACACGTGACGAGACATTGTCACTCGCAGCAAAGGGGTTAATACCAGTCACAAGTGTGATAGAATTGCATTAGGAGATTGTTAATCTGAGCATCCATATACTGAAAACATTTTAACAATGAGACATTGCAAACCACTGTAACAACAATTATAATTTAAAATGTACCCTTAGGTAAAATATTGGGTTTCATTTAATGATTATCTGTTTTGGCACCAATGTATGGTGCTATTTTATGCAAAAATTGTTGGTTTGGAAGTGGGTGTTATCTTTGGTGGCATTTTGCTAAGATTGATTTGGGGGTGTTGGTATATCTGAGCTAAAAATTAAATACCAACCAAGAACCTGTGTCTCAAAGCTGTAAATCTTTGTAGTTAGTTCATACATGCCTTTAGGAAAAAAGTCAATGTCATTTCACAGAGTTTGTTGAAGAAAGTTCTGTATTGGTTTAACTTTTGCGTTTAGCTAGGTGCCATCTTGTTCTCGTCTGAATTTCTACCATAAAAGCTTCCTGATTCGATTTCGCCTCTTGTCTCACAGTGAAGACAAAGGATAGTAATTCTTGTTATTTCTCATACACCTCTCTTTGCATAAAATTTTTTGCTTGGCATTTCTGGTTTCTGCTTCTTATAATTTCTATTGAATTAACAACTTTTTTTGCCAAGGGAGAGATGTAATTTGGTCTTCAAGTTTTCAATGTTAAGGACATTCCTTTAATGAAGACATGCCCCAAGACTTTCAGAAAATGTAAGAAACTGTACTTGGCTCTACTCTGTGGAACTCTTTCATGATTGAA
>LYUA01002061.1:344981-355919 GCA_002093875.1 Calopteryx splendens | reverse complement strand
GTGAGCTCTACCCTCACCTAACAAACTGACCTTCAGGTTGATTACTGTGATTTTTTTTATGGATCGGGAATGAGAAATTTAAGGAATCCAATTGTTTTGCATGGAATAAAAAGATGACGAATTATTCTCCTGGATTCGTAAAGAATTTGTGTCTTGAGAATTGATATGCTTAAGTGGCCAATGGGTTGTGGAACATAACTTTTCTTGTAGAATTCTCATTCTGTATACACACACTAAAACAAACCTGGTCTGAGTTTCAAGGCAACATTGCATGATTAAATACAGCATTGTGTGTTATTTGTGATGGTCCTACTTTTCAATTTTTCACATGCCAAAAGGAAGGTGTATTTGACATGAAGGAATACAATTACAAATGAATTTGTTTGCTCCAGATTGAATGGTTCTTTTGTTTCCTTTCATTCATTCTGGGCCTCTTTACCTTTTTGATGCACAATTACTATTGATCACAGTGGAAGTAATTTGGCTTTGGAGATAGGTCTTTGACATTGAACTTCAATACAGCAATGCTCATTGTTGGCCTCATTTTTTTTAGTTACGATTTAATTGGATGTCTTCAGGTATTGTATATATTGTGTTAAGTATGGCTCTGTTCTTACTGATTATCGTTTTAGTGAAATGGTTTTTTTTTCGATCTGTTGGGAACTTTGAGGCCGAGGTTTATTTTTTTGCTTCTAGTTTTCTATTTTTTACGGTCTTTTTTTTCTCAGGTATTTTTCTATTTTTTTAACCAACTTTTCTCTCATGCTTGATAGCCAACTATGGTTTTTGGCACAAAATCTTATATTTTTTCAGAATACTGTATCATTAAAAGACTGTTGTTGTTTAATATATGGAGTTCTAGTACTCCATGGGTATCCAGTGGATTCTCGATTTAGCTATACATCTCCAGTCTACAAGTTTATATGCGAAATCTTCTCATTTAAAAATTAACTGATGACTTGGTATATCACTTTTAATGTACTGTTCATAGCATGTGAAACTTAGTGGGTTTCTTATGTTATTCGAGAGATGTGTTAGCAAATGTGTATTTAAAAGGACATCTAATTATCATATATCATGGTGCATAATTTGTTGCTATTCCCTGTAAAGCTGGATGAAAATTTAACCTTGCATTCAATCATCTATTTATTTTTCTCCTTTACTGTAGCCAGAATATGGTATTTTATTCTTGATTATTTGACTCGGGCTTTTCAGAGGATTGTGGAGAATCCTTTTCTCCAGAAATATGGAATGCCTAGAACAGTCCATACAATATTTGGAATCCAGGAGACCTTTTAAAATTTGAAATCATATCTGCACGTAGAGAAAATTTACAGACTAACTAATTCACCTACTTCCCTGTATCCAGAAGATATTTGTGGTTCCAAGTATGTTAAGATATGGAATGGAATATTTGGTATCAAATAGTTAGGCTTGTTTTATATAATTGATGTGTTTTTATTTGAATGCCTTTGAATATTTTGTCAGAAGAAAATGCCTTCCTTAACTTGCACAACCCTTATCATGTACACTTGCATAACTTCCCATACATATGCTTGGACTCTACATCTCTTGGAGACGTGCCATTTTCCTCCTCCATGCTTTAATTTTGAAATCATGAAGAATGCTACTTGTAGTCTATGAAGATTCGATTTTTCCAATATCTTACCACATTGTACCAATTTTTATTTCTGCTACTGTTGACTCTATGCTTCTCGTGTGGTGGCCAATGAAGAGTAAACGAATCTTTGCTTCTCTATTTGTAATGTAATGATCTCGTTTGAGCTGTGGACTTCTATAAATGGATATACTTTCTTCAATGCATTCCAGTTATTCACTCAATTCCAAGGCCACACGTGAACTCGGGCCTACAGTTAATTTTGTCCGGCATTTGCAACACGGTAAACGGAACATCTCATGATCTTAAGGATACCTATCAAATGAAGAAAAATGATGGTGGATTCTGGGCTTTGGCGGAGATAGTACGGATGGATCATTTGTTGCTACCAGGTCTTAACGTGGCACCGGTACCTCGTAGCGTCTTGTCCGAGGGCCCAACCTATTCTGGACATCCCCGGCGTTTTGTAAGTTTTCGGCACCCTTCGTGTAACAATGAAGTGCAAGATCAACTGACTCACACTTTTTGGGTGTGGTGCCGCCCCATGTCCCCCTGTCGATGTTGGCAATTTGCCTTGAACGTGGCAGTTTTCACTGAGTAACGCGACTCTCCTCAAGCCTGCCGTCGTACCTACCCCTGGGTTGTGCGCTACCGAGGCCTCTGGGTCGTTTTCCCCATCACTCCCTTGTTGCGCCAATTGACGTATTGTGCGAAAATTGTGCTGTGGATTATTTATTTATTGTTGTATCAACATATCTCTCCTCTACTCTGTAACACATAGTTCGCTGTAGTTTTCTCGCGGTTTCACGACGTTCTGGCAGTTGTCCAGCGCTGTTTTATCCTTCCTCACTTCTGTTTCCGATTTGCCGTGAATGATCTAGGCATCTCATTAACTATTTTGAACCGTAAATAAGCTTTGCTTGATGATTTATTCCATTCTCCATTCGCCAAAGGCAACATTCCGTAGTACCAGAACAAAATACGATTGGAGGATTCCACCCGCTCCTCCTTATAAGGGTCTCGGGCACGCAGGGGCAGGAATCTTAATCTGGATGGGGTTTTTAGAGTACGCGACGTTTTTTTAAACATATTTATCCATGGTAGAAAGCGGGGAATTATTTTATGGAAATACGTCGTTGTTGTTCGGAGGGTTGAATTAAATTCTAATTCTGGCGTCTGTATTATTCTACTCTTAATGGAGAGAGAGCTAAGTCACGCGTAATAACGTCCCATAAGGCGGACGAACAACCCTTGAAGTGTTCTCAATACAATGTGGGAATCGGCTAACCAATGAAAAATCCGTCACCGGAATTTTAATCCAGACCATCAGTGTAGCAGGCGAGTGTATTAAATACTATTCAGATCTTCATTTGGCTGAGCGAAAAATATAATAGGCGATGTCGGAACGATGTGGTTCCGCTCGTATCCACAGCTTTTTTGTGACGCGAAACAAAATCATTCTTTCCTGCCGCAGGGCAATATTAGGAATTTCAAGTAGTTTTTTTTTAACCAAAATATGACTATGTGAGTACAATATTTGTTGAGTTAATGGGAAATTGGTGACGTTAAAGAAATATAGAATAGTGTCTTAGGCGTTTCTTTACTTTTTTATGACGTAGAAGAAAAACAATGCATTGAAGTAACAAATTATGGCGGACAGAGGAAAAAAAAATAAAAAGCGGCAGATTTTATACTTCATTTCAATGATATTTTTGTGTTCGATACCATTGGTGTCCTCGTTTGTCGTCGGTTTCTTGCCATTTTCCTGCTATTTTTATTATGTTGATTTTTGAAAACAATAAGTTGATTTTTTTTAGAGTTAAGTAACTGAAACGGCGTAATTTAGTGAGCGGAAATTTTGCCATCTGGAGTACTGACGGTGGCCTTGAATGTATTGGAATTTTATTGTCTATTTACTGCTCGTCGTTTCAGGTTTTTACGAAGATATGCGCGCGATAATTTGTTGACTGAGGAAGGGATTGTGTATCACGGACTTTTAAAAAGTTGGGAATGCTTCCATTATCGTGTAATTGTGATTAAAGAATCTTCTATCTGGCTCATCAAAAGAAATGTATTTCCGGACCTAGGTATACCTTTTTTCTCTTAAATTCTCCTATTTCCTAATTGTTCTTTAGATCGATCTTTGGAACCACCGCGTAGGCCACTTGTTCGACGTTTTCGCCAAAATAATTTAATCCTATGCAGAAAACTATATTTGATGTATCTTATCGAAAACCATGCCATCTAACTTTCGCACCTAATACCGTTGTAATAGAAATCCATTCCGTACGTCTTTTCCCTTAGGGGTTTAAATTCACCCCATATCAGATCCAGCGAAGATCATGGGCTTTTTAACGATAAAGATTATTGCACACAAATTAATTAAACCTCCGCTAAAAATGGTAATCGCATACAGTATTGGTTGTCAATTTCTAATTTTCATGTTGTTAAATCGGAGTGTCCTAGGTGTGTGTGGTAACGGACTTCGGCGGAAAATCGTTTTCCCTTTCCGATTATATTTTTTAATATGGACCTAAGGCATGTTGCACATTAAATAAGGGGAAGGGAAGTGGAATTGTGAACTTTTTTTTTAATTGTTGAGCCTCGGTGAAACATGCTTTTTTTCGTGAAAACTAAATGTTTTGATAAATACCCGTATTTTAATATCTGGAATCGTCTCTTAACATTTTACTGCGAAGGTAAGGGTAGCAGATGGAGAATCGGAATGGGGAGTGATAGGCAAGGGGGCAAGACAGGTTTGTCCGTTATTGTTCGAAATTTTTAATTATACGGCAAGGAAAATATAAGTGAGGCATGGGAAGAGCTGGAGGTAGGAGTGAAAGGCGGGGAACTGATAAAAGGCCCGGTTTTTATGCATGTGCGCGATACGACATAAGTTAAACCATTGTCAACTCCGGTTGCACAGTTGCCCTTGAAAAATCCCCCCTCCCTCCGACGTTCGTCGGTTTAAGGCAGATTAGCGCCCAAAAATCATTCAGCCTAGGGTATCCAGTCATTGTAGAGTGTGTTACAGAACGGATGTGGGGGATATGAGATGAAGATAGGTCATAAGAAAAGGTAAAGAGATTTCGGAGGTTATGAAGTCCTGCTGTAGTGTTTGAAATAATTAGAACATTACAATAGAAGGGCATTCTTTGAAGTATGTGGAACAAGTCGCGTACTTGGGAAGTATTTTGCCCAAAGTTAGGCATCATAGAAATATTTGCGTTAGAAAAAGATATTTAAAACCAAGGGGAATAAATTAGAGGAACTATCAGAAGTAAAGAAATAGTTATTGTAGAATTGCGAAGAAGGTGCATGAGAGCAGTATGCAAGCGTTTGAAATGCGGGTTTGAAGGAAATAAGCTCGGCAGAGAGACGATGAACAAGTGGGGGAGAAGGGAACGTTGTTGGGGGGGAAGTTGAATAAGATAAAAGTTATTGGGTGTGGAAAAGTTTCTGATGAAGGAAATACGCAAAAGTGTTTCACTCCTGATATCCACTGCAATGTGTGATAGTTCTCTGGGATTAACTAATAAAATTAACTTGGAGTTTGGAAGCATGTCGAGAAAACCGAAAATGTATCGGAAAAATCGGAATGTAGGGGGCAATTCCAGTCATTTAAACTTAATTTTTTCATGAACACTAATTTCTTGACATTTAAAACCACAATGTTTCGTGTTAAGTATTTTCATAGTTCGCTCCCCGAGTCAACGTTTTTTACTGTAAGAGCTCTGTTTTGAGTATTTAATTTGGGTCTGCTAATTTAATTCAATGTTTGAAAGGAGGCATTTTGAGTTAAATAGCATGATTGCGTCTGCCGTTCATTCCTTTCTGTTAAAGAAGCTGAGTGAGTAAGCTAGATAGGGAACATCTTTCACACTTGGCCGATGCTCCTGATTCTTACGCATTTCGATCCTACGAGTGTAAATGATACCCTTATCGTTCAATGGGTCCTCGGGGTGTCATTTTTTAGTGTTCAGCAGCTCGAGTGTATGCGAGTAAAAAGTCACCCTGGAACGGGAAAATGCGACATTTTGGCGCGGATTTAATTTTTCTGCGAATCTCCGCCATTCCGGAAAAATTCAGGCGATGGTGATATCGATATAAGCAAATTTCATATGTAACCAACGAAATTCGAGGATAAAGTAACAAAAAATGCTCCAGTTCGTGTCCTCTAGTGGGTAACCCTCGACTCCGTGTTCACCTGTCGCAATGCGACTTTATTGCAATTGCGTCTCCTCGGTATGCCGCTTTCTGCGATTTCGATAACTTTATCGAAGCTGTAAATGTCGGCAATATCGATTTCGAAATTCATGTCGTTTCGACATCCATGTCGATGATAACGACTTAGGGCTGTTGATGAACTGGACCATCCTGATGTGGTACAACCCCCCATTTCGTAATACTTGTGCTATTCGCGCAGTTTGTCGGAGTAAAATTCTTTTTTTTGGACACCAGTTACAAAAATTGTTGTACGGGGTTCGGAAACGGGTATTATTGCACTCTTAAAACGTTTGTGTCGCCCGTTCGCATAAGTGTTAAACTTATTCTTTCTCGTTTTTGTGGAATGTTTCATGGCAAATGATCTATCAATATCCAGTGACGTCGGCGCTTTAAGTCGGTGTCGATAGATCGGCATCCTCTCGACGAGTCAGTATCGCACAGCACTACCAACATCGAAATTTTGTTGATTGAACCAAAATCACCATTTTACATACGAGCGATTATGTAAGTTTTTATATTTATGAGTAACAATATTTGTTTTCTAAAAAAGGTTACGTCTGAAGTTTGTTAACTCGAAGCAGTCTTTGAGTTTTGTGAAATGTCGCATGCTATGTGAAGGTGAAGGCTGAACTTTTCCTGGCGCTGAGGTGGTCGTGAGGGTTAAATTCATCCACGTATGTTTTCATTTGTAACGGTCAAGTTTTCAGCAGTCTTAGGAGATTAATTGTGGATGTTTGATTTTGCTGGAAATATAATTGCATTTTGTATCTTGTCACATTTGAAATTTGCATTGCCGTGACTACAATTATGTAGCTAACTACTCTTATTTGCTTATGTACCATTGTGCCGAAGAAGTCCAATTTTTGGATCCAAGACAGTGAATTTATTGGTTCACCTAATGATGTCCTCATTTTACCTCCTAGGCCTTCTGAATACATTCCTGCATTACGCCTCAACACTTGTAACTCGATTTTCCCATAACAAACATTTTCGTGTAGCTTCATGCTGCAAAGTTCTGCCGCAAATGAATTCCGAGCGTTGACTTTTTGTTTAAAAGATTATTTTGCATGTTTCTTTGTGATTTATTTTTATATTGAAGAAATAATTGCTTCCAAGATATGATTTTCTTCGACTTTTGACGCGTAAAGGTACTTACCTCATTGGCCAGCTGTTTGCGACATGAACCCAATTCCCCTCACAGAAGGGAGCATATGGCTGTGACTACCCGCGCTCTTGACAAACAGTACAACAACAGCAACACTTGACGACAGCACTTGACTCCTATTCCAAAAAGTATCCATAATTTTATTCAATTAGTTCACATTAGGAAGACTCAGCACAAGAGTCTTGCTTATAGTATTATGTCTGCAGACTAGGCATTCAAACAATTGAGTAATGTGGAAATCCGCTGGGTGAGTATGCATCTGGCTAAGCTCTCAATATAACTTTGGTTGCGAATTATAACATAGTTTTTTCTTTAGTTAATTTTTATGTTTTAGTTATTAATTGGGTATTGATATTACTATGATTTTTAAATATGCTATTTAAGGAATAAGTTTAACTTTTACTATGTGTATGCGTCATCGTGGGAACTTTAAATATTTTACCTATGCTTGGTAAAATAGTGTTGGAACGATTCCGATTTGGTTCACTCGAAATGTAACTATCATCGCTTTAAATTCGGATCGCCTTCATTAAGCGGTGGTTTCACATGCGAGTTGATTAGTATAGAAGTCAACTTGGAAGTACAGGAGTATCGACCACGGCTGGGCTCAGTATTTGAAGAGGTAGCCGTCATTGTCGTCACCCAAATGAATCCGATCTTTTCGACCAAATCCTTGGGATCGCACAGATAAAAAGCGCCCTTTTTTAATTAGTGTTTACTTATTGTTTTCTTCGAATGCTAAATAAATTATTAATTTACTTACCTGTACTTGAGTCCATTCCATTGGTGTCATTTCTTCCTTTTACTAAAATCGTCCATACTGTTCTGCCCTTGCTTACTTCTTTCGCCTCTGTCACATTCCCACATTGCTGTTTCGTCTCTGTCACATTCACATGCCCTGAAGTTTCTAAGCCTGGTGATATTCCTTGTCTTGGGAGTCACTTCATTCACATTCACCCATCACATTCTCAGTCTATCCCTTTCTCTCAAACCATGTATTTTCCTCTCATCTATTTGGTGATTTTTGTCTTTTAGCCATTCCCCCAACAACTCCAATCCAGTAAAACCCACTTCTATCCTTCTCTACGATTAAGTTATTTAAAATCAATTGGTTCACAAAGATTGATCGAACTGATTCACCTTTGAAGTTGATTTGACTTGGTATCAAATTCGATAAAAATGGATTAGTTACGAGCCACCTCGTGTGTATCTGGGACTTCTCGCACCGCTGTTGAATTTTTTAAGAGGCTGATTCGATGTCCTACCGATTTTATGGGAATCGCCCATTTGCAAACGCACCCATGTCTCCTTTTTCCCTTTCAAGAAAGTCACTTGATTTGGATCGCCATCCCTCGAAGATTGGTCTAACCCAATTCATGTCTAAATTTTTATTTAATTCCGATAATGCGATTTGAATCGATTTTGGGAACTATTTAGTTTTGAAACGTTTCACGCTATTTGATGGTACTATGCCTTACTTCGAATCACCTATCTCTTATCCAATGCTCAATTTACATTATACGTTATCAGGATGTTCTTTGATTTAACTTGGGTAAAGATGATAGTCGTGAATTTGTTGTAAGTCATCCATGGCTAAATAATTTTTCGGCATACGGTGGACCATTATTGACGGTGACTCCAATTTGGGATGTTATTCCCATAATTTTATTTTTAAGCTTGTGTAAATTCATTTAGAACGTTCTCCTGAATATCCCAGCCGCTGAAGGAAATCCGATGCGTTTCTTAATTTTAGTATTAAACTCCGTTTTGAGTAAATCCATCTAATTTGGTTGTCACCATCGTTGTTTCAGGCAACTGGAATAGGAGGTGAAATGGAAGGAAATAATTCAATAAACTTCGCTGAAATCCCACCTATTTCTCTCATATATATGTATATATATATGCACACATATTTTGGCTGCTAGTCTATTTGAATATTTTAAATTGTTCTCGATTCGACGCAAGGAAGGATTGGATGATACAATATTTAACGTGCATCCCAACTCGAGCGAAGGTTTTAGAGGCATAATTCAGGCCGGCCATCTCCACCAGTCACCAAGAGATGCAGTGATATTCGTTTTTTTGTGGAAGGAGGACCCGATTTTCATCGACAAGTTTTATTTTTATCCACTGTTGGAATTTTAGGTCTTCCTTTTCTAATTGATCCATTATCTTAAAACTAAAGTCATCTGGAAATATCTCCTTTCAGTTAGCGTTTCGTTGGACCATTGCTACTTATGGTGATATTCAACCGTATTTTTGTGGGGAGATGACACCAGATTTAATCGATAAATTTTATTTTTATCCACTGTTTGAACTCCTCCCATAAAGAATGAGGCCTGGCTTAAGTAAAGGCTGCTACTAATGTTTTTCCTGGAGAAAGCCTTATTGGATTTAGCAATCAGCCACGTATGAAATCTTCTCATTTGACTTGTAGGAAATCTGGCTATTTGTTTTAAAATATCAATGCGGCGTAAAAAGGTGTGCTATCATTCGCTTTGATGTGCAGTTGTTTTTATAGAATATTGCATGTTAATATATTTCGAAAGAAATTACCTTGGTTTTTCTGCGATATGTTTCTCTGCGAGTGGACCGTTGAGAGTAGTCAAACAATTGTCTGATTTTAAGTAAACATCTGGGACATGAAAATATAAATTGTCAGTGACTATACTCGGCGTTTTTATGATTGGCAGTGTCCAGGGCACTATTAGCTGGGGCACCTCTCTTGCGTGCTTTTACCTAAGCTAATCAAAATATGGGTGCTTATCGAAGATATGTTATGGTGAATTAGGTTCACCAACATATCGAGAAGGTTATCCTTTTAGGTTAACTAATGTGATTTTTAAAAACGCGGAAAGAAACTCCAACGTGAATCGGGGTTGTTTGTAGTCAGAATAATGTATTTTCGTGCACATTTTGTTTGATATATCCATGTCCCGCCAGTATTTTTTTTAATGCTTTCAATTGCCAAAAAATGGGCACGCGACTCTTAATGCCCTCTAGCGGAAACCATTATTTTGTTCTTAAAAATGAGCTGCAAAACCTCTATTACGCAAGACGTAATACAGTCGACTTTGTTCTTTTTGCTGTGTTTATCTGAAATGTATGCCATCGGAAAGGCATGTGGATGGATCGGATGTGTTATTGGGGCAGTTGAGGGAATGTCCGAGGAGATGTGCAACCTAATGAAGGTGGCGAACTTAACGGAATTATTGATTTCAGAAGTAATAAGAATAATTTATAGTTCTATATGTCAAGAAGTTTAAGTGAAGGTCCTAGGCGTTACTTTATGGCAACCATGGCGCTCCATTTTTGTAATTCACTAGCGAGTAATAACAACAAAAAAGAAATCTAATTGCCCCAAGATTAATAAATTTGAACCTTTAGCGAATTGTAAGAAATTGAGGAAATGAGGAAGTTTAGGATCGTTAACAGGACAAAATGGTTGGACAAATTATTCTCTACGGAGGAGGTGCAATCTTTTGGCTACGTAGAAGAGCGACTACGCGGGCGCAAAACTCGTGGGTTCACTGATGCGATGCAATTCTCACGTCTGAAAACCTTTCTTCGGAACCTAATTTTTTAAATAGGTTATTAGATAGTGTGTCATAGCATGTATGCATACCTGAGGGTTCCGGTTTCAAATCCTGATAATGCCTGAAAACTCCGAGTAACATCCGATTTCCTGGGTCTTTACGGGATTATTTCGCCTGGGGGAATTGAGGAAGGAACCGTCCCCGCTCAAGGTCCTGTCAGTGTGTGAATTTCGCTGGGGTTTTGTACGACCTACCTTCACCTCTCAAACCAATCTTCGGGTTTAATGCAGTGGTATTTTTAATACGAGGTGCATTCAAGTTATAAGGCCTCCGATTTTTTCCTAATTATTCACCTTAAAAACAATGAAACTTGTGTTACTTCTCGACGTAAT
>LYUA01002061.1:333210-343538 GCA_002093875.1 Calopteryx splendens | reverse complement strand
CAGTCCGGAGAAAAAAAATTGAATGCCTTACAACTTGAATGCACCTCGTAGGTACTTCACGGATGAAAATCGCCACTCGATGGAATGTGTTCCCATTCCCGAAATAGGCCAAATTTTAGCTTAGGGGAGGAGTAATTCATCCCAAATCCATGTAAAATCAACTCGGTCCAGTTGAGTAAGAAATTATTGGGTACATTGAGCGTTTCATTTATCTTTCTTCCATCAGTAGCCGCAGAACAGTATTATTTTTATGTAGTGCGTGCGGTTTGATCAAATTATCATTAAAATATTGTTGAAAGTATCCGTAGCGAAAGAGATAACTGGCAAATTACCCAGAATACATAAGTACGTGTGTAAATAAAGTCTAGTGGAGTTTATTTTCGTTCATGATTTTGTGTTCTTTAATAGGGTCTTCTTAATAGAAATATTGACATCCTACTATTATCCTTGTTGTTCTGCTCGAAGAACATTATTTGATGTGGAATTGAAGTTCATTCCTTCGTCGTCTCGTCATAATGAAGGAATTCCTCGAAGTCAAGCCAAGTATGGTATCTCTTGCTATGGTTTCATTGGTATGGTGATGTCGACATTTAAAATTGATTTTAGAAAAGAAATTACTCTTTTCTATTTCACTTGGGCTTCCTTACTTATCTCTTCCCTCTCTATTATGGTTACCACATTTCCTGGATTCGATTTGTACTTTATTTTAATTTACTGTCATCTCTGAATACTAAGTTGGAGACAGAATTGCGGGCATGTTATTTCACTTAGAGACCCTTTATTTTATTTATTGAATTCTTGCTCCATTTAATATAATTTATGTCAACCAAATATAACAATTTATATAAAACGGAAACATTTAGGACACGTAAAAAGGTCACTCAGAAATAGATGCGTACGTTTTTGCGGTACCGCCGCCTTCGTCACTACTCAAAGAATGGGCGATGTTCTCGGGGGGTGGGAGGTGAAGAGACGGGGGAGAGGGAAAGTGTGTGGGGACGTGAAGGTCAGGGGTTCCGGAGGGTTTGTGTCAGTATATACGGTCAGCTGGCTCTCTCTCCGGACAGCTGAAAGCGATATTTTAATGTTTGATTGTGTTTGAATAGCGTTGGTGGGTAATTTTCCTTACCCTTTTTGCTCGTTTCCAATATTCAATTTCTCCACAATTCAACGGAAATACGTGAATTCTCCTCAACACAAGTAGGATGATAAATGTATGCTTTCTTTGTCTGTCGACCGATTTCAATAATTGTGAATTTATTGTGAGTGAATTGGCATTTTTGAAAAATGGTGAAGTGGCAGTCAGTTGTTAATATATCGTGTTAAATCTCAGGCGTTAATAAATCGAGCCGACCGGGTTAGCCTCGTGAACATTGTGTTCATCTGATGAACTCGAATTTTCTTTCCTTTCTAGTATCGATCGTACGGAATGGATCCTCCTTTTTTTATTTAATTTCATCTAATTAAAAGTAGATATATTGTAAATATACTTTTTGAATCAGTTTTATCATTACTTAATCGTAAAATTGCATTTTCTTTGTTCATGATCAGATCGGTATTGGTACAGCTTGGCATGTGACGTTGGTAGCTTGCGTAGTATTATCTCTTGGGAATATTATTCGATAATATTGGGTTGTAGATGACTTAGGAGTAGAAGTAGGGCGGTCGAAAGTTTTGTCGTTATATTGACCTGAAAAGATCCAACGATGGACATCACTAACTTTTCGAGAGTGGAAAACTCTTTCTAGTTCCCCGAAGTTTTTTAGGCGTGTACGAAAGAGCTAACTGAATATATAGATAAAAATCAGGAAAAATGGTTAGTACTATCGTTTTGAAGATTTTGATTACGTTCAAAGTGAAAGTCAACATTTATTGCATTCGATGTGATTCCGTTTTTGTGTCGTCATGAATAGAAAAGTGAATAGACGTGCCAGATTTTCTTTTTCGATTTAAATTTTGAATTCGCATACCTTTTGTGTTGGGAAGTTTTGTGCGGTTGTTAATGGTTTTTATAAAACGCCACCCTTTTTTTACTTCATCTGATCCGAAACGTAAACTGAGAGAATTTTATGAGCTTCGCGTTGTGTTCTTAGGTCCATCTGTTAAATTAAAATACGACCCGAGTTGTACTAAAATTGTCTGAAGATCCTTACGTAAATAATATATTTCGTTTAATATGAACGTTTCCTTTTACCTGATCCTATATATCTGTACACTTGATTGTTGGCGAGATGACAAGTGAAGGCTCTTAAAAAATTTCTTCGTTCATAGATTTCCGAGCATTTGCTGTTATATTTACCGTCCCGTAGTCACCCTACTAATACAGTTTATTTGACAAAAACCCTTAAGACAATACTGTGTTCTTTAATATTGAAGCAATCCCTAAACTCTGTTTATTGTGCTATTAAAAATTAATGATTAGCTATTAATAGTCTTAGTTGATACAGGTATAATCCAAGTTATCATAATTATTATATAATTTTATATTTCTCTTAGATTAAAAATATACATAATTTATTTATACTTGATTGCATTTCAGATATTTTCAAGAACAATTTAATTCATTTACCTGTTATTTCACGATTGCAGCAAATATTTCGACACATAAATTGCCTGATTGCATGCAATTTTTTTTATCCAGCATTGAACTTTCATTCCTCATTGCAATACTTTATATAGCGGAAGTTCGTCTTTATTGTCACACATCCGACTTTTTGGTTCTTAATCAAAGGTTATCTCCCCATTCCGTGCCGAAGAATTGAAATATATTTCTGTCGTAAATAAAGTTACTGAGTATGGCTTCCTTGTATATGTAATCCCCGACCGGCGTCTCGAGAGTAGTGCGCCTCTCTCCAAGTTAGCTGTACGCGTGTTCATTGATTAGATTCAATTCAGAGAATTAAAGTATGCCAGCGAGTCGTCTAGTCATTCAAATGAATCGAACAGGACCATGCTCGAATGAAAGGCCTTTTCTTTCCGTGTCGTTCAGACAGCCGAAAGTTTTATTTTTCGATTTTCACAGGGGTTTTAAATTGTGAGTCGTTCCTTTGGGGAATCATCAGTATATCGGTTCAACCTTCCATTAAAAACCCCTCTTTGTTTCAAAGGGGACAGCTTTGATGCCGGCAGCTTGCCGCAGCGTTAGATCTTTTCCGTGTTTTTCATCAGTAAGCCGTACAAGTAAAATCCTGCATACAGTGAGAGACGATTGTTTACGAAAGACTCCCCGCCGTTTGACGAGGTCCTCTCCTCGCGGTTTGGTGATGCACGTACTTATGTGAAGTAGATAGTCCTCGTTTGCACGTATTCTTTTCTAAGCCAAGATTAAAATTGTGTCGCCGCAGCTGATCTAGAAATATTCAACCTTCTCGATTGTCAACCCAAGAATATATGCTTCAAGAACTCCTGAATCATCATAGTCTCCAAGTAGTTTCTAATGCTTTATTAAGAATTTTTCCTGGAAGATAATGAAAATATTGTTGTCATCACACCTACTTCCAGCTATGCGGGATAATTACCTGAAGAAACACTGAACGTGGACAGATTCGGCGAGAGGTTTTTCGTCGCCCTGGACGGAAGAGCCTCTTTGCGCTCCCTGCCGATCCCCTCCCCCATGTCATTCTGATACTCGGTTGCAAATTAATCAGTGCATTAAAACCACACATACTACAGGTGGGATGCAAACCCTAATGTTTGCGGGAGGATTCCCGCGGAAGGCCAACCCGGTGTGCGCTGATAAAAATAACATGTTTATGCCTTCCCACGAAATCAGTGTGTTAATTACTTGATGGTGTTAATCATTGAAATTGAATTAACTCTTAATACTGGTGCTTCTTTTGCTCACGCCCAATCCTTCCGTGGACAGCCGTTCACTTCTTCCTTATGGTGAGATCCGCCCTGGGCCCAGTACGTGGGGACGTGGCTTTTTAACGTCCAAGGATCACCCGTTGTGCTTTTGTACCTGTCGATTACCGCATCGAACCATCCACATCAATATCGGAATAATGAAGCAAAGGCCCCTCCGGCAAGTAATTTTAACAGCAGCCATATGGTTAGAAATTTAACTTTGTGACTAACATTTCAAACCTTTGATTCGTTTCGGTATATTTAAGAATACTTTGGAGTCTTAAGTAATAAATAAATCTTATAAAGACCGCAACCGAATGATTTTATGTTTAGGTGATATGCTGCATTCAAGCCTGCACGAGCCCTGAATAATTCAGGACGAAAGTCGAAGTATGCCATGGCGTTTACTTTTCTGCCACCTGAATGGCTTCCTGCCCGTCCCAATTCCCTCAGCCGAGTCCGATCCCACCGATTCTAATAAATACTACCTACTTGGCATTCATTCAGGGGCAGCCCAGCAAAAAATTATGTTGTACACCAATCCTTCTTTCCCTCCGTATCCTGCTTTCGAAAACGTTTTGTTACCTTTCTTCGCGGGAAGAACTGGAGCGCGTCCTGATAGAATGGTGATTCTTTTTCAAATAATCGTAAGAGGTATTTTTAGACGATACCACCCCTCCTTCGCGCATTTCGGAGTTTCTTTCCTTAGTACCTCTGCTAGAGTGATTTTTCTCTCAACGAATTTGTTTGGAATATGCTGCAGTAGCGCTCTAGACGTTACTCCAAGCGCGTTTCATGAACTACGTGAACACTTGTTGAATATAAAAACAATGTGAAATTTTACGAAATAATTATTTAAGTACGACTTTATTCGACGCATAGGTGACATAATTGAATATTTGTTCACCCATGCGTCTAAGGCGGTAGTATTTTAATAAACATGTCGTAATATTTTACGTTTTTCAAATGCAATGAATATTCATAATATTGATACACTAAACTACCAAATTAATCATACTTGAGCTTTTTGAATGTTTTTTTTCCAGCCCTAAACCATTAGAGATTTCATAGACCCTCCTGAATCAACATACGCCATGTTACTCGAGTTTCTGTGCGGATGCTTGAAATCGTGCTTGCTTAAAACTTAGTGAGCCTACCAATCTCAAATCCACTGCGTCGCCAATTTTCGAGTTCGGAACATTCTGAGTTTGCTTGGAGCCAAATTTGAAGTCGTCCTGTTGGTGGAAGGATACCGGGGTTCGATCCCAGGGTTTCTAAGAGGGATTTGGATTTTCAAAACTAAAACTAATTGTCATTCTAGAAGAAAATGGAAATAGAGAGGGGAAACGTTGGAGGACAACGGGATCAGGCAGTTGCAATGGTATGGATGAATTTTTGATAAGTGACCAAAACATTATGCCAATACGTTCCCAACGTTTTTTGGTTAAATTCCGCAAGGAAGTAATTATATCATCCTCAAAGTACGGCATTCAAAATTGACCATTGAGCAGTTTGTACATTCTATGAGGTGTTACTACGTTACGCGTCCCTTTCGACGATATCGCATTGCTATATGGAGTCGCCAAGAAATTTGGTCTAATGCGGTGTATATGTGCTGCTAAATTGCCATCTGACATGTCTCAATAGAAATGTTTTCCAAGGCGATTCGATCTTGTGCATCTAACTTAATTTCTCGTCAACGTGACATTTCATGTCAGCTTGCAAAAATCGCCTTCGTCCTCTCTTCCCGCTGATCTTCCCTTCCGTATTCTTCTGTAGGCAGCTCCTACTCATGATGTTGCCTATCCAGTTTTCCTTCCTTTTCCCTCTGCTCTGATATGGCCCTCTTTTGTCACCAATTATTCTCATTAACTCCTTATTCCTAACCCTTTGTGTCCAGGAAGTCCTCTCAATTCTTCGCCACACTTCGAAACTTTCCACGTACTTTGTCTTTCATTCTTCCTCATGGCCCATGATCACCTCCATAAAAGACGATTCTTCATATGAATCTCCACTTTGCATGTCTTTTCCTTAGTTTTCTGATGATAGATACTCTAGTTTTTCACTCTTTTTTTAACACTTCCCTAATTTTATAAATTCGGCCCTTTCTTGAACCCCCTCAAATTTCTTATGCACAACACCCGTCCTATGTGATGTCTTTTCCCTAGGTAATTACAAGAATGCTCAGCGTTCTTCCCATCCAACGTAATTTTTGAATGATCTTAGTTATTTGAAATTTGCATCACCTTCGACTTATCAATCTCCAGTGCTCCACTCATTTCCACCTTTGCTTTTCTGTCACTTTCCCCCACTCTTCTTTATTCTCTGTCATCATCGCCCGGTCATCTGAATTTTTCCACGTATTAAACACTAAATTTCCACATTTTCTCTATCAGTTTATCCTCGTGTATGTTGGATAAAATCGGGAACACACATCGTCCTTGTCACACATTCTTACTCATATTCCATTGATGCGCCACATTGTATTCGAATATCGGCCCTATTCAAAAGATATTAGGTGATGATGATGCAGAGAGTAGAAATAAATCGCGCATAACTTATTTAAATAAGACAAGACAGTGTGACCATGATCTTGTAGTATGGCATACGTTTGCAGCCCATTTGAATATTTCGAAGTGTCAGTGTATCCACACTGAGAAATTCAATGTGCATCGCACTATGGCTGCACACTCCTGAATTTTTGTGCGATTATGATTATGAAGATAAAATAATTTTGTGTGAGCAACAAGAAAGTAGCGGAAACTTGTAGATCAGACGGCTTCAATGATACGGAGATCTTATGAGTATAAATTCCATTAGACAGCAATCGAAGATTTTGTTTTTCCCTTCTTTGGCCCGTTTCTCAAAACCAAAAATCAATTTATAAGTCATTTTAATTT
Organism: Calopteryx splendens; assembly: GCA_002093875.1. NCBI lineage: Eukaryota > Metazoa > Arthropoda > Insecta > Odonata > Calopterygidae > Calopteryx > Calopteryx splendens. The sequence goes on along the minus strand of LYUA01002061.1, from coordinate 336,792 downwards.
CCTCGTACAGACTCTTACATTAAAATAGATGTTCCAGCACTTATCTTCTTTCTAGGGAACATGTGGTTTACAATGTTCTAGTGTATAGTTACGATCGTTTTCCGAGGATTTTTGAATTAACTTGTAGTTAGTTTTGAGAAACGGGACCCTGTTGACCTCTGTGCCCCTGGAATCCTCGATAAGTTTTTCCTGGCTGTTTCATCATGTCTCATAGGGGGACGATCCACCGGAGTGCACACAATACCTGTGCATCAGGTGGGTCTCGAACCCTCAACATTGGGCTAGCTGGCGGGCGCGTTGCCCACTTGGCCGTGCGTTTATGCGAAAACCGGCTCTATAGTACGCATGCATTTTCTGTAACAATCCGTCGGGTACCCTTTGAAAAATATAAACAAATAGAAACGCCCTCGAGCTGAGGCTTGGGTGCCAATAAATTGTGACTCAACGAGGCCACTTGTCTCTCGCCACCCTAATGCAAAATCAGCTTTGCTGCTTCGCTAAATCCTGAACTCATTGAGGGTTTAGTGTTTGTGTTTCCATTATTTTTTCACTTCCTACAACACATAGCATTATATCAACCAACAACTACGGCACAAGGGAATCATGACCGATACGTTCGCAACGGGGGACTTATGCTAGGACTCCGACTGTGTAAGTTGACGGCAGCCGCGGCGCAGTCTCCACAATGGTAGGAAGTGGGCATTCCACGAAAGTGGAAGGAAAAACTAGGATGTAGAAAACAGCTATGTCCTTCATTCGAATAAATGTGCAAGATTTCTGATGTGCAGTGCGTGAAGAGAAACAAATCAGTGGATTTTAGAGTATGACCAACGGTCTTTGGCGCGGTACAATCCTCTCATACGCGTGAAGGAATTCGACCGACTTCCCCAGCATTAAATGACCCCTGTAGGGAATAAATTCCTTATTGTTATATTCTCTGATTTTTTACCAATCAGTCGCCGCCCGTGTCGCAAGTGGCACAGTGCTGCTTGTGCGGTGCCCCCGTCCCTCCATGTTGAAATTCCTTGAATGTCCTTCGCCTATGGCGTCTTTTGTGGGAAATAGAAAATAGCGGTTAAAATCCCGTTAGGATAGAGTGCTCCTTAGTCCACTTTAGGGGTTTTTAATTTTCCAGGTGAGCCTAAATTCTGTGGTTGACGGTCAGTGGGCGCATGTGACCCGTGCACACTGATAGCCTCCCAGTACTCTCCCCAGGAGGCCAGCGGTAATTAACCTGGGTTTGTGCTTTTACTCACGGGTCCATTAGGATCATTTGGATATATTAAAGCGTGCTGATTATAGGGCATGGAAACGTGAGTTTTTCAGTCCCGTGTTACGATTGCATGATGAAAATTAATATCTGCCTTAACATCTCTCTTAAGAAAACTCGTACTTCCAACTAGACCTGTATAACAGCCTCTCGTCGGATATGGCATGCATCAACATTCTATAGGCTGGAGTAATCTTTAACTTCCAGGAAATGTATTTTACTTCATATGAGTGCTCTTTTAAATTTGATCTAAATTTTTTATTTTCAGAATACGTGCCCTACTTAACGGCTTTAATGGGCATTCTTATTCGTGCGATCAATTCAATAGGTCCAAGTTGGAGTATATTTACGCCGGTAGTTTTCCTGTGAATGCATATTTATATAATGGCGTTGCAGAATAAAATTTATTTTACCAACGTATAATTCCAGCCAACACCGGTTTGGTTATGTGTATTTTGATTTAACTATTGTTGTTCCTGTATTTCTTTTGTTGTCTTCTTTATTCCAACTAGATATAAATTCGAAAATTAACCAGTTGTGAAAAAAAAACAATCGAAAAGCACTTGTTAATCTTGTTCGCTTTCAATTTATCTCGCCTATTTAATTGGTATTTTTTATTTGATATAAAAAATAAGGCCATTATTCTTTTCGCGGAAGCTTCTGCCACCATGATGAGTTTGTCCCATTTCTAAGGGAAGAGCAGATTGCTTCTAAATGATTTCTGCGCGACAGCCACTTATTCGGTATTGGTTGGAAGGCTATTTTTCGTTGCCCTGTTTTATTCAAGGATATTATTTATGTTCTACCAACGAATTGGACTCATCAGCAAAGAACGTCGAAAGCAGTATCATGACTTACGAGGCACATTGTGGGGAAAGATATTGACGCTGTCGTGGGTCTGAATCGCAGCCTCGTCTCCGATGACCTCCAATCTAACATCTCCGAAATATCCACTGGACACGTGATATAGATAACCGCGTTGGTCTAAAAAAAGAATGAGAAGTATTCCATACCATTTCAACCAGACTCGAGCACGCTTATTGCAGCCGGATTCTTTCAATTTGATCCGAGTATTGATGGAGGTCTACGAAGTCGAGGAGGCCTCTCCAGCTGTCGCTGAGTGGTGGCTTCCTTGAAAACTTTGGGAAACAACCAACGTAGTAAAATCAGTGGTGAAAATGAGTACAGTAATTATCGAGGAATACGATAATTTACCCCTCCGTACTACCCACGAAGTACGAACGATAATTTAAGTCAACTTGAAATTTGGACACGTGTTATGGGAAGCCAAGAAATTCGGACCATATCATCAAAGTTCAGATGTTGCTCAAAAATTTATTAATCGAGTGTTAATTATTTCATGCCATAAACAAATAAAATTTTATGGCAATTCTTTTCTTCACCCCGATATCAACGTAATCGAAAACCGATGAAGGGAAGTTGATCATCGATAGGTATCATCCAGTCGTCCTCCAAGGTTTCAACCCTAGTAATAAATAGGATTGTTTTAAATGGGGAGCGACACATTGAGCTGAAAATTTACTCCGAAAATATATCAAATTCTTTGACAGCATTGCGCGGCCGTTATTTGTGGGATTCATACGTTCCAAACCTGTGTCTTTGCGTCAGAGGCATATACAGCTTCTTCGTACCACCCGGGTTACGTTCAATTCTCACATTTTCTGTTTAATATACTAACAGGTTTTTTAAGTGCGACAAAACCGATCATGCGCCTAACGGCATGCATGAACGATACCCCGTCTTTCTCGCAATGGGAATCCTACGATAATCACGTTAGGAATACGGTCATTTGTAGCGTTTGCTACAAACTGGTCTCGTAGGAATGTTTAAAACTGAGACGGTAACAATTTGGCTCACTCATTGTTGTTCTTAATGGGTTCTCACGTCTATGATGCCGAAGGAAATATCGCAAGAGAAGAGTGTATCTTACTACTCAAATGCATACGTTCGAAGCCAAGTCATTGATTCGCGATCGAAATCGCGAATCAATGACTTGGCCTGGACTATAACTCATATCTCTCAGTTTTCGTTCAAGTGTACAATGGCAGTACATTACCAGGTGACCGGAAATTAATCGTTAAATCTAGGTTCGAATATTGGGGACGTCAAATGAAGTTTTAGAGAAAAATATTGCCAAATTGTGTTTTTACAAACGGCCGAATTATCCCAGTTAGTTTTCTAGCAGGGATTTTTAAAGTTACCTTGAAGGAGCTAATTCTGTGAAAATGTTATATTATAATAAATAGTTTCCGGCGTGACTTGGTGGAACTGCTTCATTATTAAATGAGACA
>LYUA01002061.1:322137-332362 GCA_002093875.1 Calopteryx splendens | reverse complement strand
TTGCCTTGCAACGAAACCTAGGTCGTATTAAATATATTTCTTTATGTGGAATCACAAAGTGTTTTGTCTCATTTAATAATGTGATATTAGTCTCAAAATTGTTTTTTTCTGCTCATAATGCGAAATTGTAGCGTTCGCTCTGCGAGTAGGATTTGGGTTTATCAAATTCAGCAAATACTTTAGGAATTCGGATTTTATGAGGTAATAAAGAACACGTGTTGAAATATTTCTCAGTGGCATGATGATAGATAGATTTTCTATTTCCTACTCGAAATCGTCACACATTTCGAAAGAATTTCTCGCAATGCTATTTCTTTCTGATTAGACATTGTATTCAATTTCCTGTGGAAAACTTCCGTAACTCCACGTATTTTCAGGTACGTCAAGGCGCATCTCTATTGTTTCCAGTACAAGAATTCTGAAGGAAACTACTTAGGCAATACAAAAACAAAATCTGGGGAAATTAGAGCCCAGATTTCCGCAACATAACAATGGCTGTCATTAAAAAATGTGCCTACTATTAAATATACTAAGATTTATATTCAAGTTATTCGTGTCAGCGTTATGAGTTAGATCAAAGAGCAATGTAGAATGTTTATTTTATGTTAATCGATTTTATGTAAGCGCAAAATATTTATGTAGGAGCTTTAACAAAAATTTTAGTTTCGGTTCGTCATTTTGATATCTGTAAGAGGTGAATCTGATGAGTCGTTGAAGCACTTGGGCGACAACTTGTCAGCTTCAGGAATGGTATAATTAAATCAATACGCTTACGAGAAACTCATGTATTCCTGGACTCCAGTAAGACTTATTGGATCGTGTAACGCACCTGAAGTATAATTTTTTATTTCAATTTGAGAGCTTAGATTTGAAGTCGACTGTGCTCTTGGGCGAATGTCTACTTTAAAAGTATCGATTAAACAGAGAAGCCACTTCACGGGAAGCTGAGCATCTGAGCTATCATCTGAAAAAATGTTTTTTTTTGTAAAAAAATAGTTTCTGATGCCTCACTTTATATCTTGACCATTCCTAGATTAGGTCATCTCTAAAAAAATGAGGCCGTGAGAGGGTAAGCGCTAAGCACTTTCTCGTCACCTTCTTTAAATCCCATGCGGTAAACCGTCGATTTCAGAAAAGGCTATGTTAGGCAAACGTGAAATGCCAAATAATTTTTCGGTTGGTGAGGACATTTGGTACAATATTATTTATTCTCTATAATTATATATCTATATTTGCAAAGTAGTATCTAATTACAACATGGAAGTTTACACGAAGTAACTTTTAGTTTCTTTAAATCCATCTGATTTCTTCGGAATCAGGACCTTGCATAACCTAGTGGTCTGCTCTTTCATTTACAATTCTGTTCCTGATTTGTTTCGCGAAATGTTTTTTACCAGTCTAATTTTTATTTGTTAAATTAATGATTGTTTTACTTCAATCATCTAAGTGTGCGAAAAATATTACCTAACAATAATATCTTGCATTCCTTTTCTTCCTGGAAGAAATATATATTCTTTTGCGCAGTTTTATGAGAATGAACAGCATAAGAGGCATTATGGCGGAAACCTCCCGGTCCATTTATCCTCGGAAAAATATTTTTGCTGTCGATAAGACGGTGAATCTGCCAAGATATACAAGCCCATTTCTTGGGATTGTGCGTGCCCATAAATGTCACGCACAATAATTGTTTCTTCATTATTTTAGTATGTTCGGGTAGACTCCTTACGCGAATTATCATTGCTATCAATAAAATTTTACGTAGCTGTAGTAATTCGCTTAAGCTCCTCTTTTTATGCGCACACACTGTGGTACGAATTCGATGGAGATCGACTTGAGAAATTATAGCCCGGTGCTCATTCTGGAGCAGGGGCTCCCAGAGGAAATTTATTCCTGGCCGCACCCGAAAAAACGAGTGGTGACCTTAATAATGCCTTTTTAAATTTTAAATTGTGTGAATTTCGTAATTTTGTGAATATAAGTGTGGGATTAAAAAAAATAAAATTTACCACGATTTCAGTATCGCTGATTGAATGAATGAGTCTTAATCTTCATACTATAGTTCAAGTCCCACTTAGGCACATCGTAATGGATGTTAGGACACCAACCATTATGATTTGATCATGAAAGTTTAAAGAAAATGGGTTTTGGTATAGTTTTCGTGTATTTTTATATAGTTTTTGGAGAATAGCTTTGCCTTACGTTTTCTACCCTTGAGATAGTCAATGGTGCTTAGCAAAATAGTTGGTTGTCCTTGAATTTTAATCGAGGCCGCGAATATAATGTTGGACTAGAATCGTTCTCTTGGTTTCAGCACAATTCCCTTACGATTTGTGTTCTTCCCGTGGGTTAAACCTTGCTTGAAATCATCGTTCTCCGATATGATTCCCGTCCTAGATTTTTCTGTTCACGTGTGAGGCTTTCTGTTCGTCGTTATCGATTTTCAATTAATCTGACAGTTTTTCCTTGTGCAGTGCTTAATTCACAAATTAAATCTTTCTGCGCTCGGTTGGAAATGCTCGCGGCGTATTTAAGATGAAGTTCAACACCTCTCGATTATTTCCTACAATTCGTTTAATGAAAAGAATTAATTTAATCCAGTTCTAAAGATATTTAGGGCGATCCGTCCCCACCTTACGTACAATATTAGGGTGATGTAAAGGTTTCTTTTCATGAAAGTTTGTATTGGCCCGCGTTTTTCAGAGTAAGCTCCATTCCCTAAGGTTGTCACCAAGCAATATCGATCTTAAAATCGATTTAAAGAGTGTCACAGTGTTTATTGGTCCAAGTTTAGAGGGAAACGATACATTATTTTTAAATTCGCTCAAATATTTTCGTAAATATAATCACAGTTTTCCAGCGGGTGGGACTGTTAATCCAGATGTAAAGGTTTTAAGGCTTGAACAAATACACTTCATTTTTTTGTAATTCAGTTCACGTCAACAGGAATAGTACGACGCGCCATATTTTTCATATTATAATCAAATGAATCGTTGCATCAGCATATTCTAAGTAAATGGTTGCCTTTAATCAAAAAGTAAAAACTTTAGCCATACGTTGACCTTACGTTTCAACATGTTATTCCCCTCTTTTCACGACAAAAGTTTCGGTATCAATAAATTATGCCATGCCAAACAGTTCAAAATACGCTTGTTGAAGATTATCCATATTTTTTATCGTTTATTGATTGAAAAACATTCACATGTAATATATTATCGTCATTTTCTCAACTGGTAATTTTTTTAACATTCTCACCCATCATGAGTATCCCATCTTGGGATTAGCGATCACGTAAATTTAGAAAATAGTCGTTCGATTGCCCTGCAAATCTGCGGAAGATTAAAGATCCCTTTCTCTCCGGTTCGGCAGGTTTGTCGAAATTTCGCCCATTAGGATTCCGATAAGCCTTCGCTTTTCACAATATTTTCCAAGGGCAAACTAGGCATCAAGTCTACTCATGCCTAAGGTAGCACTTAAACCCGTGGCTTTTGGCGTGAGAGGCGGGCGATTTACCCGGCCGGCATAGAATAAAAATTTTCACGGAGTATGAAAAGTTATATTCCTCGACACAGAAAATACAAAATAGTATTTGATTAATTCATTTGAGTTTAGGTACAGAACTTATCCTTCCGAGGCATTGTAAAGGCACATTATTGATTTCCAGGAAGATGCGTGTTGATGCATGTAAGCTATTGCCATCTTGATGTCACATTTTCACCATGTTATTAGCTGAACAATAATTGGCTCAGTAAGTATAACGTGACAGGTATGGGAGCAGTTAGTTTGAATGAAATGCCTAAGAAATCTAATCAGCTAACTATTACAATTACGCTGCATTTTTGTCTTTAACAAAATGGTGAATTTAATATAAATCATGGTATGTCTAGCGTAAAATTCTAAATGTGTTATAACCCATACCTTCATCTCCAGGTATTCATTCTTACGTAATTCTATCAATGACTAAGAAAACAATAGTACTCTACTCTCGCCCGTTTTTCTTTCTTTTATACGTGAAAGCAAATAGTAAATTTTGTAGTAATAGTTTATACACTTACAGTATAACTGTGACGTAAAAAAACCCTTTAATATCTTCTTTAGCTTTAAGTCATTTTTATTTTTCCCTTAGATGTGTTTTTAAAATCTTTCTATATTTGTCAACACACAATATAAAAATATCGTTTTTTTAATCTAGGTGAATGATTATTTTTTTTAGCATCGCAGTTACCGCAAAATGCTTTTGTCATCTCTAATAGCAGCAGCCGACATGTTCTCTGATGGCTAAAATGCTAATAAAATAAGTTTTTTTAGGCATCATTCACATTTGCTTTTCTCGTGCATACAATTCGAATGTTTAATGATCTAAATCGACCATCATCTAGAGTTAAGTTTAACAGAAATGAATGTATGAGTTTTTCCAATTATACAGAGGTGTTTAAGCGTACTTTGTGCATCAACGACCGGCCAACACCAATGAGAGATTAAAAACACCCAGGCGGCTCATAATGATGGTAATGGTGCTTCTATTGGTGAAACTAGGTTCTATTTTCATGAGGATTTAGTAACGGAAATGTTTGACTAGTTACCCTTTAACTATGTCTATGATGCTGTGTGTCATCATGGATCTCTTAAACTGTATGAAGTTAATCTACCTCTTTGGCCGTAGTTGTTATTAGATGGTAAGGACAACATTTAGGTTTGTCGACGTTATTTCGCAGTGAAAATTATTCAGTATAGCGAATCTTATATTGAAATTCATATTTTTTGAGGCCCAATCAAATTCTGATCTTTGCTTCGGGAGATTTTTCAGAAAAAGTGGAGCGAGGGAATGTTATAGCGCATGACACTTGACCTGGCTGGCGCTACTCCGAAGAACCAAATTCATTTAATGAAAATGCGCAAATAGGATTGAAAATGGATGTCATCGGTTCACTTCTTGTGCACGTTGATTAAAGTGCGACCCCTTTTGTGAGCATGTAATGCATTGCATGCTGTAATCCCTTTGAGGTAGAGGTTGAATTCAATTCATTTAATTGCAAATATTAAACTTTTTATTTTACGTAACCCGAGACTCTTACGGAATTGATTCAGTAAATGGTATATATGTACTACCAATGAAAGCTCAAATTTCTTGAAGCTTTTCATCTCGCTTAAAGGCAGTTTACGGTTCAAGTGGTGCGGGAGGCTGTAGTTGTATTGATTTTCGAAGTAATATCCTTTTCATTCTTTGGTTTTAGTCCATATCTTTTAAATCTGAGTGCAACCTGTCTTACTTTTTATTTCTTTTGCATAAGAATTATGGGTATGAGTTTTGAAAATGTATTGCTTACTTTAACTTTGACATACGAAAAAGGAGTGCTGGAATATTAAAATGAAAACTCCCAATCAGCGTGCTTTTTGGAGACAAACTTAAAATTAACATCAGTTATTTCTTCCATCGGTGAGAATGAACCCAATATAGTAATAATTTATGTGCTAATTTTTTTCAGCTCGCCAGAATACTTTGTACATTAGTTCCATGTAATCCATTTCATTGAAATAATGGAATGACTCCTATACTCGAAGAACCAAACTAAAAGGATGTGGAGGGATTTGGCACGTTCACAGAAAATTAGCTGAGTCTTTATTGGCGTCTCACCCTGGGTTCCCTATCTTGAATTCAGTCTCCGTCTCTTCGCTCATTCGAAGACAAAAGCTATCGTGAGTGCTACCTGCCTCCGAGAAATATTTTTTAGTCCCGCTAAAGGGATTGTGAGTCTTCCCTTCCTAAGAAATCGCTTCGACGCCATTATGTCAATCCTTAAATATAAGTGCGATTATTATGTGATATGTACCTACCTCATCGTCATGACTTATCAATCCCAGGATTGGTCTGTAGCAGCTCGTCAAGTCGTCCTGTGTCCTGTCAATCTTTTAATTCCCTCTTAGAAATGTACTTAGGATTTAAAAAAAATCATGAAGTAACGACCGCCACGTAATTCTTCGACACAATTACTTAGATTCTTGTGTTTGAGTGCTGACAGAAGGATGTAGCAAACGCCGCAGCCGAGGGATTTTCGAAGGAGACCAACTTTTCTCGCCTTGGGTTATTTTCATTTCTGCTCCATATGTATGTAATCGTTCTCGGTAAAATTGGAGGGTTTGGGAGAGGCGCATCGTCATCTGGCGCCGTGTCAGATAAAAGAATTATGATTTAGACCTCCCTTTTAGCTTGATCGAAATTATTATTCGCGGATTTCAATTGCATTTACTGGATTGACATATAAATCGTGGAATTGAGCGCAGATGTAATTAATGTTCGACAAATGTGTGTCAAGCAGTTAAAGTGAAATAAAATATTATCTTGAAAGCACGTTATTTCGTTCAAGGGGTAGTACAACACAAAGAGCGGACTGATCGAGTCCAATTGTTTCTTGCCCTCAGAAGAATGTCGATCGTGTCGAAGAACATTCATCCTCATCAATCTGCATGTGCCAGCTAATAAGACAGTCTTTGCGGGACTTAAAAATATTCCTATTCTAGCCAGTATCAGACAATACCAATATAGTTTTGTCCATCGTTTACGCAACCCCATAACCATAACGGATAACATCGTAACTAAACAATGTACTACATGGTCATGAAAAAAGTTATTCGCGTTGATCGTAAGCATTATGATTATAGTTTACTTTACTTACCAAAATTTAATATGATTTTTCCAGATTTACTAAATCCACATTTTTGTCTTGCTGAAAAGTTATGAAAAATGAGATACGATGTTTTTCCTTGCGAGGTACTGTAATCCCCAGCAACCTACTACAGGGGATATATTATATAGGAGTAGTTAAGTGGAATTTCTGGTTTGATAATGAAAATATTACTGTGGAATCTTGAACAGGTTGTAAACTGTTTTCCATTTAAAACTCGATTCTTTTTTATTGCTGTTTATTTACATCTGCGACTACCAAGGGAAATGGGGTTGTGGGGACGATTGCTCTATGGGTACTTTTCGGCTTAGGTATACAATTCGGCTAGGTGAGCAGACTGTCACGCTTTCAAACTAAAATCTGTCTTTATATGATACCATTTCTAGGAGTAAGTATTGAATACTAATTTAACTAAAATCAACCAAAATTTAAGGTCGATATTAAAATATTTTCCAACTATGCTTAGAAACTGGTCCTTGATCACCTTTCCCTTGGGAATTTTTAATATTTGCCCCTGGCGTTAGCTAATTACCCTTCACATAGTCTGAAAGCATTTTTGATATTAGTCTTAATTATGATTCATGAATAAATGTTACTGAATATACGACAAAAACACTCAATACGTCTACACAAATAATGGTTACTTCGACTAATTACACCAAGTTTTTCAATATTCTTTTAATAAACCGACGATGTATGTATTTTGTCGTCCCTGATCCGTTAGGGCATAATTTGTTCAAAAAATGTTTTGCCTCCGTTGGAGAGATCGACCTAGGAAGAAAAAATGTAAACAAGCGTTCACTAAAAAAATATGCGTAATATTTCATTGGACAACTTGGATATTGGATGTATTACGTTATCTGGTATCTTTAGGTTATGTACTAGGTATTTTCTCTCACGCGGACTACTCTACCGTTAGCGCTTGGTAGAATCAGTACCCATTACCATTGTTAAATGGACGTTTTTATTGTTCATTTAATTCATTAATTCTCCACTGACCCTTTCGTCCAAGTATTATGAAAATAAATAGTTCGTTACATCACGAGAGATATTTTCTTGGATGTACTCTGTCGTGAAATCCTTTGTGCCGTGTCGCAACGCGCTGAACGTGCTTGTTCTAAGGTAACCTCGTGATGAATGAGAATCTCTGGTCGAATATGGTCGGTCTGATGACTTTTAGTCCCGTGCTCCCGGCGGCAGAATCCGTCCCGGGAGAAGAGGCGGGCTCAAATCGGACCCTTTTGGCGGCGAAAACGAGGCGGCCGCGCCTCCGGTGCCCTGCCAGTGCTCGCTGCTCATCTCTCAATGTCAACCCAAAGGTCGAGCGAAGGAGCCCCGAAAATCGGCCATGCCCCTCGAGCCCCAGGGTACAACCGCTCGGCCCCGCCCACCGATCCTTATTGAGGTCGTGAGGGAGTTGCAGTTTGTTCGGCTGGCGGGGCTCGCGGATTGCTGATCGATCGGTCGATGCGAGGTCGGGAGGGGAGATGGTTTCGGCCAAACTCGGCGAACCAGTCACCATTCGTAGCCCATTCATTCACTCGATAATAAGTTGACCATGGCTGAAATCGATATAATTTCCATAATCCACAACTATTTGCCAATGTTCAATAAAAATATAATACCTGTCCATTTAAAGCAATGTTATGCCCGACGATTTTGATGAGTTGATTTCACTGGACTGGTTTTTGACAATGGTTTACCTGAATTTAGGAATCACATATAAATATGATTCTTCGCGTCGATCGAAGTAATCCATGTTAGTGATAGAAGACTGTAAATCTGCGCCTTGCATCCTAACTACTCGCGCGCGAGAGAGAAGTATCAGGCGTGATGTGGTGGAATTTTATCATTATATTTTGTGGAAAATTCCACGTCTTTATATTCATCCTAACTACTCATCAAATAGTGCATACATACCTAGGAAAAATGTATTTAATCGTATGTGAACGCTTCATTCATAGTTAAAAGCACTAATATTTTCAGAGAACTGTGTCACTGTCACGTTTTGGTGAAAGAATAGGTTGTCAAAAATGAGAAAAGAAACAAGAACAACTTACATTAGTACTTTAGACTTTATTTTTAAAGCTCGAACCCAATTCGTTTAGGGGGAGTGATTTATCGGACGTTCATTTTGTTGCTGAAGGACATTAACTCCCTAAATAGTAATGCGACTCAAAACTGATGGTAACCAAAAATCAAATATGTATTTTGCTCCCTGGTGACCGTTTGTGAAACAAGCAAACCGAGTCTCAGGTTTGGACGCAAGGAGGCTTCTTTACCCCCCTTGAGGTTAGGCCACCGCTGATTCACAACTTCTTAGAGAGGTTTAAAGACACCCATGAACTGATTTTGCATGCTGTCTTTGCTCCAATTTAGTTAGACGTGAGCGAATATGAGACTGACTATGTTGCATAAGTGCTCAGTAAATTTTGTCCTGTGGTAATATTATTAATTTGCCATTATGGTGATATGGTTGTTTTGTGCTATTTTAAGCTAGAACGTTACAAGTCTTTAGCACAAAAATATTCGCAGATAATTTAAATTAGTATTTTTTCTCACTAAATGTTAATTTGGCTTTTATTTATGGAAATTTCAGAGCATCAAGAGTGCCAGAAATTGAGTACAAAAATCAGAGAGCACTACAGTCAAATTTCTGCATGGTCATTTTTTTGCTATTCTAAAGCATAAAATATAATGTTTATCTAATATAGTCTTCATTTTGACTATTTGGAACAGAATAGTTATCAAAATAGCCTATAATGTCTAGCTTCATGGTTCCCTTTTCTAAAGGTGGAAGCAGTTTTATTTATTTTTAAGATGCATCTTTGTTGTGTTGAAAACCCTTGAAAAATGAATGTACAGTACACCTTCTGAAATGTTTTATTGTCCACCATGATATCTATTTTTGATTGAGATTAGGTGCAATGGTTCAGGCAGGTGTTAAGTTTTCATTACACTTCTTCCTCACCTTCATGTGAGCCTCTGAGAGGTTTCTTCAGACAATAAGTTAATTGAAAAATTGGGTAGCAAAAATTGCTCCATGAGCAATTGAAGAGGTTTATCCAACTGTAATCTACTCCAATTTTTTTCTGAAACTACTGTTTTTAGATCACTGTGGCACAAATTTGAAATACCACCAGGCCAAGAGCAAAAAATGACGTCATTACTAATTATATTATAGATTTTTTTAGTTTTAAGTATAGCTGGGAAAATTTATTAAAAAAGTAAACTTAAATAAAAACTTACTTAAAAAGTAACTGATAGAGCCTTTCAATTGATATCACCAGGGGTTGATGCTGTGCTGGCACCAGCTGGAGCCCTATATTTTTACTTTAATTGGTGATTCCTAAATAATGCCATGTAACCTGCATAATTGTGCAATTTTAGTGGTTAGTGAATTAAAAAAATAAATATTATAATCTTTTTTGAATTTATTGAGTTTCATCTTTTCCCAAATATAAAATTATAGGGCAAACCATCTAGAATTTTTACATTCATAGTCAGTCTTATATTCTTAGTTCATAGCAGATAAGTAAATACAG
>LYUA01002060.1:363038-375503 GCA_002093875.1 Calopteryx splendens | reverse complement strand
TAGCAATTGTGCCAGGTGTTGTCTAATGTGTTTTTTGGATTTCCAGTTTACTCAATATGAAAGAATGTGTAGAGCAGAGATGCTGCATCTAGTTTTGTCAGAAACTTGGTGGTTCCTAAGGCAAAACGATTTGTATGATTCGGCAGGTGTTTGGAGATGATGCCATAGAGGAAAACCAAATAAAGGAATGGCTCAACAGATTCAAAATTGGCAGCTAATCTGTGGTGAGTCACTAGCCTTCTGGGAGGGAAAAAACAGCTCACAGTGTAAATGTCTTCAATACGACCACAGTGATCAACCCAGAGGCCGGTTTGGTAGGAGAAAGTAGAGCTCACCCAGTAATAAGTCCCAATATGGCATGCGAAACTCACACATCAGGGCAGAGGGGCCAATTCCTTTCCCTTTGCTGCCTGCGGATTCGCAGAATGATCTGGCACCCAAAAAATGGTACACAGCCTGGGTGAAGCTGAGAGTGACCTGGAATCGAACCCAAGCCCTACAGTCAGTACTCAGTGCTTCCTCCCTCACCCTCAGTCAGTGCTCCACACACTGGACTACTGCATTCTGAATGTCATCAATAAGATGGAAAATTTGATAATGGTAGATTGTTGTTTGACAGCATGGGAAATTGCTGATGAGATTGGGGTCAACAAAGATTCCATACATGTAATTTCTCCGAAGAAATTGGACATTCACCAAGTGGCTGTGAAATTTGTGTCCAAGCTACAGATGCGGAAATGGTAACAACTCTGTCTTGAGGTAGCACAGGATATATCGGATACTGGCAAAACCAATTATCAGTTTCTCAACAATGCGATAACCTGAGATGAGTCATGGATGTACAAGCACAACCCCGAAAGCCCCATATTTGAGTGTCCAGAGATGAGATAATGCAGAACGTGATGACAGAGCTGTAGGCGATTCCAAAAGTGCCTTCCAGAAGTGTTTCCAGCAGTGGGCTAAGTGTGTGGTGGCACAAGGAGCCTACTTTGAAGAGAATTACAGTCCCAGCCCCACCAGCTACACCACGTTGTTTTCCTGGCTGAAGGTCAGATTCCTTTTAGACAGACCTCATATGTTGTAGTGAAACTCGAAATATGGAGACCTCTATGCTAAGGATACAGTGCATATTATAAGAAAAAAATTATTATTTCACTTCAAAGTAGCTTCTGGGGTGTGGTAGTCCAGTGTTTAGGGCTTTGTACTACTGACAGGAGGGCCTAGTACTGTTTCTGGTTGATGCCTCTGGGCACCCTCTGCTTCATGCATGATATACAGTTTTTTGGCCACCAGATCTTCCAGGGAAACCACAGACAGCACAGGGAAAGCAACTGTGCCCCTACCCTAATGCGTGAATTTACTTGCTACTGAGCTTAGAATTAGGTGAGCTCTACCCTAACCTATCAGTTAAAACCTTCAGCTTGATTACAGCAGTATTTGGGAGTTTAAAATACTAGCTGAAACCAATATCTCATTTTTTTAAATTGGATTTGGTATCTCTGTTAATCAAAATCCACATAAATAGTTTCATTGTGGCAAGTCATCAACCTGCAGAAGGCAATACTGGGCATTTATGTGGGAGTCCTAATACCACTGAAATTTTCACAACTGCTGGGATAATACAATACTTCAGTCTGAAAAACAAGTCACTGAATGAGCTCACTATAATTAAATACAGTACAATAATTTTATGGTGAACTGGCAAAGAATATAAATATTCTGCAGTGAAATCATAATAAAGCCATTAGAGTAATTTCAAAAAAAGAATAACACAGGTAGGAGAAACGATCTATGAATTAAAATGGCTTATAATAGATGAAATAATATACATTGATAATAATAATTCTTGATATTCTCAAGAAAAATATGAATGAAAATTCACACAATGACACAAGGCAATCACAAGATTAATGCATGTATAGTGAGGCAAGAGGTCTGTATTCCAAATTCCATTAAATATTAATAACATGAGGCTTTATATTTAACATTGTAATGAAGAATAGAAAAATTGATTAGATTGCACCCAAAAGAGAACTACTAGAAGAGTATCTTTACTGTGAATCTCTATTCTATTTAACCATTTCTCAGTTAAAAATTAAAAATTTGTTTTTAAAATAAAAAAATATAAGGCAATTTTTTTACTGTGGCCAAAATATTTTTCCTAAAACTTGTAATTGCATTGGAAATGTTGTTTTCCACATCAACTGCTTGAACTATTTACTCTAATGTCATAGTAATATGAGAGTGAATAGAAATTTTATATGTATACTTTATATGGATTAAATGAATATGAAATTATATATGGCCTCTGCTCCAGACAAAATCTTATAAACCTGCAATACCAAAGATATTTCAGTTTATATATGATTCGAATCACAGTGGCCAGTTGAGAATTGGATGCATGGTATGCATTAAACTTACCTCTGTAAGGCTTCTGCTGCAGAATTTACTTTTGAGACTCCTACCGTCACTTCAGAATGTAGCACCTGTCTATGTAAATTGCTCAATTCTACAGCATCATAATCAACCAAGCCAAGACGCCCTATAATATAAAAAAGTTAATATCAGTTCACCTTTCACTTCTCTTGAGGTTTACATCATTTAGGTGGTGGAGATATGATTTTTAAGAATTGTTGATATCTGGGGGGGAACCTGGGATTGTTATCATCAGACTACACAAATTAAACATGATGATGGTTATTCATTCTTTAAGCAAATTTTGAAATGTAATGTTGTCAACCTGGAAATCGATTCCTTTTCATTAAACAATAACAAAAATGTTAAGAGAGATCTTCATCCATTGGTGCATCTGGGTTCAAGTTTTAAATTTATGAACGCAGAGTCCATACAATATATTATGCAGGCCAAAAAGTACATTTGATAATTTTTACTGGTACATCATACCTTTTTGTTTGAAACCAGTTTTGACTTGTTTTTTGAATTTTGAATATACAGGTTGATCATGTGCATTTGCAACAGTTAGCAATAAATATTCTTTTAATATATTATCCTCATTTTAAAAGCATGATAATGATGAAAATGAAATTGAAAGATGGGCTGATCTGAATAGAAAAATGTGATCTAGGTGGTTGCCATAGGAAACTGATTCCCAGTTGCAACAGAAGTGGCATATCATATCAAATTGTGTTTCAAGTCTGATTCCAGAGTTAACTTCCCTTTAAATTACACTTTTTTGTTCTTTTCACCATTCTCATCCTTCTAAAATGAGAATATAATACTTAAAGAGAATATTTAAGGCTGAGAATATTTAAGGCTGAGAATATTTATTTAGGGCTGGTAGGAAATACTCAGCATTATTTCCCTAGATACCAACCAATGAAATCTTTGATAATGTGAATAAAAAGCAGGGATTTGGAACCAGTTCCTGTGTAACAAGAAATGCCTAGAATTCTTGTTTTAGATACTGTTACCTAAGATTCATACCCTGAGGTACTGGTATTAAGATACCAGTACAGTAATTAGTTTTCTTGCCCTAACAATCCCTGATTCATTACTAACCATTTCTGTAATACAGGGTACTCCATACACTCAAAATTCAAGTAGAAAGTCAAAACTGGACCCAGACGAAAGGGTACGATGCACAATTTAAAATTAATAAATTAAGTATACCAACACAGCCAATAATAAATATTTTAATAGAGCTTTGGACAAAGAAGAAATAAATTCTCCACATATGATGCAGTTAGTAAAGAAATGTAAGCAGTAGCTCCCCTCACCCCCATTGAAATTATTTTCCACCTAAACCACTCGTCCAAAGCAACAAGGTTTTAAAACCATTACTATATAATGAGAAAATATTATGATTCTACTTAAACAATTTTCTTAAAAAAATAGATAAAGCAAACTAAGAATATTTCAATAATTTCAGGATTATAGAATCTTACCAACACCTGCAGCAGCTAGATAGAGAGCAACAGGGCAGCCAATTCCACCACAGCCAACAATCAAAACAGATGAATGCTTGAGTGCAGATTGTCCTAAACATAAAAAATAAACATAGGTTACACAAGTGTAAATTTAAGCAGCAAAATAATACCAATAAACCATACCCTTCATTCCAATTTCAGGTAGGATCATCTGTCTACAGTATCTTTCCACATCACTTTTTCCAACATCTTTGGTGATTTCATTCTGAAAGACAATGATAGTTTGTGAGAAGACCTATTTACTATTGGCCCTTTCATGCAACTGCAATATTCATTTTCCATTAGAAAAATACCAACAAAAAATGAAGCATTGATAAAGTCAATGATCAATAATAATTTTGGATGGGAGAAATGAATTCTTCACATTCTGTTGGACTTCACCACAAAGAATCAGCATTATTGCTGTTTTTTTTTAAACTTAATACTCAGCATTATTTTCTAGTTACACAACTGCATGTTATTAATACACCCAAATTATTTCCTTTATTCACTTCCACTTTAAATATATATATGTACTCAGATTCCTAAGTCCATTAAAATTAATATTTGAACTTGAAACACCTAGGCTCAAGTATTTAATTTGGATACATGCATGATCATTAAAAACATATAGGTAAGTAAGTCAATAGCAATGAAAATGTCTAAAATGACTACATATTTTTAGCATCCACACCTAAAGTAAAACAATTAATCTTTAAAAAATTTTATTTGTATTTGTTACAATGTACTACACAGTGATAGGCGCATTTGCCCAGCATGCCAAACGTTTGTGGTTCGATTTCTATATGTCAGGTGAGGTTTTTTCGATGAAACTTGCCGACATAAAACTTATTCTCTCAGCTATTAGTTACAAAGCTATCCCTCTATGTAAAGCAATCTTATTTTTGAGATCGGTGGCATCTAAGTTTTCAACGCATTAATTTTTACCCCATTTGTGGTAAACTACCCTGGTCCCCCAACCACTGCAGTAGAGCAAAAGTTCAGCACCCACTAGCTACACTACTATTAGAGACACTGTAATTACAGGAATGAATCATTCCTTTATTAGGCAGAAGAATTTCTCATCTTGTATGATGAGGGTGCAAATTTACTCTGATGATTTGCAATGTAAATTGAAAGCAACATATCAAGAATGTATTTATGTTCTAGTATGAAAATGTCCAGTTATGCTTTCAGCGATTGATGTCTTTTTTCTTTTTCAAGTGCTAATTGCCAATGCTTAAATGTGTGGAAGATAAACTGCATCCAAGCTAATTCAGCTTTTGAAGTTTACTGCACTTTTACCACTCTATGGCTCAACCTCTTCTATTGCCACAACCATAATCAAGAGTGAAGAAATATTTGCTATTTACACCACCAACTTATAAACCCCTTTCCATCCTTTCTCATAACTGACTGTTGGGCATAATGACCATCATTTCTGTTTATTTTTACAGAGTCATCAGAGTTTACTTTTTTTGATTTTGCTAATGACTTTATCCTTTGGCATGGTCCGTTACACCATTCACATTTTTCTCACGGTGAAGCCACTTCCAAGCAAGTGATAAATGGAAATCATAGTCATAGTTGACATTTTCTCATTTGAATTTCCACTTCATATTAGCTACAAGTTATTTACTTCAAATAAGAACTCCATAAGGAATTGAAAAACATGAATTTGGATAATAAATTCATGAAAAAGCAGATACCTTCTCCATTTACATTATTGTGAAGAGATAACAAAACTGAACTTTTGAGGACACCCAAATGTACCATAAACCAACCTACAATCCCTGAAGGCTTCAAACCACTAAACATAGCAAAACGACATCATCATCAAGACCGTAACTCAGGTGCTGAAAAAAGGCTGATTTGTCATTTTATGTAGAGGAAATACATTCTAATCATTGAGATTGTCCAGATCATTGCATTATAACATTGATATGTTAATCAGAATAATTATAGAAAAAATAGGATGAGAAAAAAGAAAACCTTAGAGACTTCACCAAGATTCACAATTAAAATGGGACAACAAATTACTCAAACCTATTAGAAATGTATGGAAAGAAAATATTGTGGCATTCAATTTGGCAGCATGAGAAATATGGAAGATATATTTCCTCCCACTGGAAGACTATTACTAAAAGGTGTGAGAAGTGTCATGCAACTGCGGTGGTTGCTATTTGGGCCAGAATGACAGGCTTGTAGAAGACATGATTCATAAACTCAGAGGGCCACAAAGAACAAGAAACTGTAATCTTCAGCCATTGTGAAGCACATTATTATAAAGACATTTTGATAGTAGCATTATACTTTAATAATTATTGATGCACAAATTTTAAAGTTGCACTTTAAGATGACAATGTTATGCCAAAAAGTGGTTGTGAAATCACTTGCGGAAATTGATACCAAGTTTATTTTATCCAATATTGTGAAGTTCAATATTGTTGACACTAGAATGCAAAATAGTAGTCACAAAAATAAACACTTTGGAAAAGAAATAAATTGTTTCCCATTCCTATTTCATGACTCTACAGAGATTTTAAAAATTGAAAAAAAAACAGACACTACAGATTAACCTGGTTCAAGAAATAAATGCAATATTCATGGAAAAAACGTAAACTAACTTTTTTATGAAATTGGTTTGGTTTTTTTTGAAATTGGTTTAAATTGGTTAGGAAAAAGGAAACTGATGAGTTTGACTGACATAAGCTAACTACAAGGGTCATTAGTGTCAATACTTAAATAAGAAAAGGGATGAAAATGGTCCATGAAAGAAAAAGCAACTAGTACCCAACCAATGTTATATTTGGTTCCCAAAGCAAGATTACAATATAATTTTTGAAAAGGTTGAAGTTGATCCAACAGAGGCTGGAAGTGGCTCTTAGTGTTATACATTTGTGCTCGGAAACTTAGGGCTGCATGTGAATAGAATAATTCTGAAAGAGGATTAAAACAGTATATGAGCTGAAAAAAGAGTTGGCTGCTATAGTGAAGGAAGTAAGAAGGTAAGATCCATAAATTCAGCAAGTCCCGACGAGAAATGCAGAGACCTTGAATTGAATGTATAAACTGATTTGTGACATGTTTTCAAATAGAAATATGCCACATGGACTTGTAGAAGATTTTGATTGGCCCCATACTAAAGGAGCATGGTTGGCCAATGGGTTGAGCCCTGGGCCACTAATTGGGGGTGATGCCTTTAGGCACCTTCAGTTTCATTCAAGCTCAGGTACCAGACTTCCTGGGTGGCACAGGGAAAGGAACTGGCCCCTATAAGTACCTTGGTGAGCAATTTTCACACACCCTTGGGCTTAGCATTAGCTGATATCCACCCTCATCCATCAAACTAACCTTCGGGCTGATTACTGTAGCTATAGAAAAGAAAATGACTGACAAATATAAATATATTAACGTAGTTACTCTAATTGGAATGAGAGAATCTGTTCTACCTCTCAAGAATTCTCTTAGAGTTGAATATGCAGTAAGGAATTCACTGCAATTATTCATTTGAAGACAGCATTTAATGATCCTCACCACAACAAATATCTAACCATACAATAAGAAATAGGAGTGACGTACGGTGGCAGAAGAGCAATCTACTTCCTTTATGAAGTCCATAAGACAGTGATCAATTCTGGGTGAAGCACAAAAGATGCATTAGTAAGTAAAGGAGTACAATACGAATGCAGTACTTAATCCTTGACTTTCAATGTTTATATTGAAAAAATCATTGAACAAAGGGGTATAAACAAGAATTGGTTCCCTAAATAGTGTTTATTTCTTATCACCAATTAAGGCATTATAAAAGAAAAAATACTCAGAAATCAATATTTTAGTAGACCAGTTGACTACCATTTGGGAGAAAAAAGTATGACTATGCTTGACACTGAAAGAAGCCAATGAAGAACTTGCAATTACGATCATAAGTTTTCAAATCAAACTGGAAGGAGTATGCATCTTTATCCACTCCTGTTACGTTCCTAATATTACTGTACACATATTTTTCATGTTCTCTGTTTTTTAATCTATTCTGACACATGGGATTCTATCCTCGGTAATATGATTTAATATTAGACTAAAGAAATGCAATTTCAAGTTTTTCCTAGGTTCCTGAAAAAGATTAGTGTCTTATGAATGAATTTTCTAGAGTATAGTTAAAGTGAACATGTACCTACTATCTCCATACCTATGGGGATTTAAGTATTATCACTTTTGGGCCACCGCTTTTTCTGCTATACCTACATAATTGTTGGCTAGGAGACTTTTATAGAATATTTACTGATGAGAACATATTTAATAACAATATAATTATGATAACAGGGATATTATTACAGCAGTGACAGCAAAAAAGTCATCGCACAGTGGCTATAACAGAAAAGTACCAATCACTTGTGGAGCCTTATGGCCACACCACTGGTATCTGAATATCACATCTCTCTCTCTCTTACTTAAGGAATCACACATTTGAATACCCTAAGAGGGTTGAAGTCAAGGACATATATTAATTTATTCCACAGAAAGCTCCCATCACTTTTGTAGGGAATGTGCTTCAGAGAATGTATATAGTTCAAACAAACTATGCAATCCAAATACTGAGGCAAAGATCCCCCCACAAGACAAGCCATGAAACAGAGTGACCTTTCACACTGCCTCAAGAGGTAACTGAAATAGGAGTGTTTATAAACTTCATGCATACTTTGTGTTGTTATTGCTTCTTGTGATGAATTGTAGGCAATGAAGTTGTTCCTTCCCTTTGGGTATAGCTTGGGCTTGCCTTGTGCAAGGCTTGGACTTCTTCTGTAGGATTATGTACTCTCTAAGAACTGTTTTGGTTTATGGTAGCAATGATCTAATGCCTTCCTCATGTGAGGATATTTGTGGTCTATATAGGAATGGAGTTTAGTTTATTACAACAGAAAACCTTCATTTAATTTACAGATTTCAATTATGCTCAAATGAGCTGTTTTATGGCTCTTGGGGCATACTGTTTGCATAAAAGTGACAGCGGATTTGATTAAGTTATACAACTTGGGAGCATTTAATTGGATTGGAGTCACCATTGGATGCTACAACTATATGTGCAATAGGCACATGACTAAAGCTAAGATAATCTTAAGTTTATTATGCAAACAGCAAAATGGGTAGGCCTTAAAAACGGAATTTGCTCATGTTAAGGCAATATCATGATACGTAGGCCGCCTTGACTATATAAATTCAAAAAAATAACTCTCCTGAAATGAAATATCGTAACAACTTACAAAATGATAATGCAATCGTAAGAGTTCGTTTTCTTTTTGTTTAAGTTTTCTCCTCAAACAATAAACTTCATATTCTTTGGCTTCAACTTCTTTGTATACATCGTACGTCTCCTCAATTTGTGAATCACTTACACTCTGTTCATCCATGATAAAACTATTTCCAAGTTTTCTGTTTTGTTAAACGTTGGTAAAGACCATGAAGGTCCACACGGTTCCACTGTTAGGTGAACGTCAAATTATTTTCCATCACCAGGGTAACCAGGCAGTAACGCACGCGCAGTTTTTTTACCTATCAGGAATCTGAAATCTGAGAAAAATTCTGCAATGTATAAAAACGCACAAAATGTAACTAACATGATTCAAACGATGGCACAGACCTGTTACGTAAGTACAAGGAAATAACACGGCACTGATTCGCAAACACAGTTAAGCACAGGGAGCCTGCGAGTGACGTTGAGAAATGAAAATATGTAAATTAGTCACACTATGACTACAAAAAGATAGCGTCTCATGGAGTTAAATTGTGATTTTCATATTTTCACGTGTTCCACTGAGCCAGCGTGTGCCCCATCAATAATGATAGTAGGGGGACCTTGGTCTTTAATCTTTGGTAGGGGACCACGCAAGGGTAGATAGGCATATACTTTGTGGTGTCATTAAAAAAGATTAATATAAGAAGTGAGTGTACAATTCACAAATGTAAATATTTCGGGGGCTTAAAAACAACAAAAGAAAAAATCTAAAATGTAAAACATTATTTAAAAAACAAATTTCGCTGGCCGTAGCTCATTTTACTTCAAGTGGCAGACAAGTGCGCACAAAACTGCGGCGTAGGTTTACGGCGCAAACGTTGATTTGAAAAAGGGGGTTTACAAAAAGCTTTATCTGAAAATCGTGTTTTATCTTCGATTATTAATTAAAATAAAGAGCCTATTTTGATTATAAAATTCATCATTCACATTTTACGTCAGTGTCAGCAGCGAAGAAAGTTAGATGGCATCCTTCATCATTGTTATTTTTTAATTTATTGTTTTGTGAGCTATCTTCTTCATTCATCTTAGAGTTGGCTGCCTGGGGCTTAACATCTCTCGTTACAAAACTACTTTATTTACACTTATTTTTGTCTTTCTCTGTAATAATCTCTATCAATTTCTCTTTGCATAATTATCTTTATTGTGCTCTTTTGCCCTATGTTCCTACCTCTCCCCTTAAAAAACTTAAAAAGCATTTTCAACCTGCATACTTTTATTTTTTATTCACTGGGTCAATAAAATTACGTTTACATCGATCTGATTATTCTCTTTTCTGCTGCTGGTATTATTCTTTCCCATTCCCAAGGTCTACAACTAAAGAACAACATGTGGTGCAAAATCAGGGTAATATTTCATGAGCTCACTTAAGTTGTTAAGTTAATTTCATGTAAGTTCTTGGATAAACCAAGCTTAAAGTAATCATGACATTACTTTTTAACCCCAACTTTCCTATAATTCACATCATAGCCTAGTGCTATTTTAACAAATATAGTTTCACAACCTAAATAGCTCTAAAAGAACTCTCCTAGAATCTTTTTGGCTATGTGCAAATCCTAAATGAAAATATTTGCTCTAATCTTTTGCAGATGATGCACTCAAGGATTTTACTAATAATATCATGCTTGCTTAGTGATTGGAACCTCAAAGGTTACTCTGGAATATTTTTACCTTTCGGCATGCACTAATCTTTTTTCCATCCTCTACCTGTAAAATGTTGTAGAGCCACAATTTGTGTAAATATGAGATATCTGCAAAATTGTTATGGCTAGTTTAGCCTTATTAATACTGGTAATTGTTATACTATGGCAGAATGGCTGTTTTCTAGGCAATATTCAGGTTTCCATTAGGTCTGGAGATTTTACTGCTCCAACTGAGCTAAATGCCTTCAGGAGCTCCTCCTGTGCCACAGGCAGTGTTGCTATGTTCACCTCTTGGTTTTCGAAATCTATCTTCAATCCAAACAGCCTGGGAAGCATCACTGCCTCAGTTCTTTTGACATAATAATGGAAAAAGTTGGAACGACCATTGTGAGGGTGGGGCAGTTGCCCCAGGTGCCATGAGCAAGGGGTGGTGCAAGGCACCCCCATTAGATATTATGATATGTGAGTGTGGCATTTTGAAAACATGGTTTTTGGATTTTGAAGGTTTCACAACAGATGTATTAAAAAACCCTGGTAGGTGTCCAATTGGAGACTTAAGTCTCAATAAACTTAAAATGCAGGATTTTTTCTTTGGAGGGAAAGGGGATATCTTGCTGAATTTCACTCCAGAAGCATAGGCCCTGGGGAGCTTAGAAGGATTTTTATACCTGACCATTGACCCATGGGATGGTGTCATCCTCACAACTCAACCAGTAATGCTTCTTATTTTGATTGCCATGTTCTGTGACATTACTTACCCTTTTGTTGCAAGGAGAAGATGTTACTTCAATCCTTTGACTGCTGGTAATCTCTACTCTTGTTAGCACTCGTTAAATAATTGATAAATCTCATATTCAATCAATATAGGTACCATTGGCCAGCAATTATTTACTTTTCTTCATGGAATGATAGCATCAAAAGCTCTGCACCCATGTGGTCCATAATAATCATAAATATTTCCTTTACTATTTCACCTTCAATAGTATAATTGGCAGGAATGAAGCAGAATGTGTCATCAATGTGGTTATTTTCATTGTGATTCACATATGATTATTGAATCCTCACAATTTTTTTCAAAGTAATGCTTGATAGAAAGTAATACTCACAACCCAAGAAGTTCCACTGTTGTACCCTCCCCAAACATGCCTGACCCTGGTCTTTCATATTCGGGGACTTCTTTTTTAAAACAACTTTCAAAGTTTGAGTAATCTGGGAGGGCAGGCACAAACAAAACTGTAACAGGAAGAAAGGAAAGTGTTCCCAAGGGAGATGGGTGACCTACGAAAACTCCCAAAATACCTACCATTACCATTGGCACTTGCCATTGCATTACCATTACCCCTTGGATTCGGCTGAGTTGGTGGAAACAATCGTATAAAAGAAGTAAAAGGGAAGTCTTTGGAGCTCTCAATTAATGGTTAGGCACAGCCACCAGTGCTGCTCAGGTATCTTTAGAATTTGGGGTATTGTAGATGGGGGGGTCATTAACCCTTTGAGTGGTACAAACGTTCATGTACGTCCTGGAAGTTTGAGCTAGAGCAGTAAAGGCATACATCTCCTTTTCAGAAGCATAGTAGCATGTGTCGCCATTTATGCCGGAGTCTGG